>JAQIWP010001111.1:0-17230 GCA_034695525.1 Euzetes globulus | reverse complement strand
AACTCAAAATTCACTCAAATCTCTTAAACAATCGAAAATAACTGATTATTTGCAATAAATTGCTGTATTTGATCGAAATAATGTGATTTAAATGATAAAACTTTTATTCGGATTTGTTTTGAATAAACTGTCCCTTATAATGAACATTCCTCTATAATGAACAAATTCTTCAAACCATTCGTGTTCATTATATAGGCATTCCAGTGTATTTTAGAAATGTTGTTTGTTCAGGAATGTTCAAGATGAATATAGCATTTTCATTTTTATAACCACTTATTCCAATTATTTTCATTGTGGAGACTGACCGACGAGACCATACCTTTCCTAATATATGTATATTTTTATACATTTTTCAAAAGTTGAATCAATTTTCGAGTCTATAAAAAATTAATTTATTTTTTAGCAAAAATTAATGTGATTTACAGTTTTGTTACAATTTTTCCACAAAAAAGAAAACAATTCTAGAGTTCAATCATTTATCACAGAAAATAAATAAATAATTAGAATATTATTAATAATAATCAGAATTTTTTTTCCAAAAAAACGTTTACAAAATATAATACTATTTAGTGATTCGTCGACTCTTTTTTTGTTTTAGTGAATCAGTCCTAACGGAGAATAAACCGAAATCAAAGACAAAACAAATTAATTACAGATAACACCGAATAAGCGTTTAATATAATTATGTTATTTCAGAAACTAATGGTTTAAATCAATTCTACAGCAGAGCTGACAACACATCAGATAAGATGTAGAGTTCATTAGAATAGATTGTTAGCGATTTCGTCGTCAAAACTGTTCAATAAAGAGCACAACCATTCAAACATTAGTCAAGAAATTAATTATTTGTTAACAATTTGTTAGTCAAAAAGAACAGACAACAAAAGAGGACAGACATCAAAAGAGGACAGACAACAATAGAGCACAGACAACAGGTCCTAAACACTAATGCAAACTAAAAGGTCGTACGTTTTTCAATAAGAATAGGACTTACAGTTTGACCGCTTCGGGTATAGCCATGTGCTCTATGGGTATGAGTGCACTCAATTCGGTTAAATTTGTCACGAATTTCAGTTTCCTTGAAAATTTTGAACTGAAAAATAGAAAGAAATAGTTTAGAGTTGAGACCAATTATATTGAAATGAGTACCTAATGAAAGGTTTACTCATAATTATGAGAGTCTTCAACCAGAAGGTCGGGTGAACTAAATAAAGACCCTTCAGATTCTTCTTCAGTTTCCTGTCAATCATATAATAACATCGCTTAAGCCATCCAAATGTTGGCATATTATTGCTGGGAGCGGCCACTCCCGCGTTATGGAAGTATATCAGAATGTAGTCGTCGGCAATCAGATTGTGGAGAGTTGTCAACACATACCTGTCCCACAAATTCATTATTAAAACAAGCTAAAACATACAATTAATTACATAAAGAGATGATCCATAACGTAATTGTAGTCCTTTCGGGAGCGGTCGGGCAGATAACAGGCAGAGAATACGATAATGGCTGGACTCGAACCCAATTGGTGGCTATTTTCGGCTGAAGTACTCGAATGAAAGTAACCGCCGTGTGATATGACTTTCTTGTAGGGGTCGATCACTTTCATGTCAATTGGTTTGACGTCTCCTTCCGGCCCTATTGGACAGGACTGAGTCCACGCTCGGGATTCTTCTAGCTCTTGTCGTGCGCTCAATGGTTCGATGGTTTGTGACGACTCTCCGCTTCTGTTCTTATCTATGGTTGAAAAGTAAGACCAAAATATCTCAATTTGATAAATAAAAAGTTACCATTCATTTCGTCGCTAATAAAGAACTCTCTATTGACCGGAATCTTCTTTTTAGTGGTGGACGGCCTTCGAACCAAACCTTAAGGCAAAAAATAAACATATTTTTCGTGTTTTAAAAAATAAATAAGAAATGAAAGTCAGAGCGAAAGACAGTCAGAGCTTGAATTAAATGATCAGATGATCACCAGAAGAGTTTTCAGAGGAATCATTTCTTTTTGTCCTAACCTTTACTCTCAATGTTTTGATTGGCGTTCAAATTATTGGCGTTTTTGTCATTATTTTCTTCTTTGAAAATATTTGAGTTTTCAGTAATGTCTAAGGGATGAGTCAACGGATCGTTAGGAGGAATAACGGGACTCAAGTCATCTGAAGAATTGAGGATTTGATGGATGTTTATTCGAGGACTGATTTTCTTTCTTTGGCTCTGAGTAAGAGAAGTGTTCCTTTTGAAGGGCGATATTTCATCCCTTTCTTCAGCTATCGATTGGCTTAATTCTGGTTCAGAGGTAGGACTGAATTCAAGAGGAATGTCTAAAAAATCTTTGTTTCCATTTTCCTTTTTCTCAGGACTTTCACTGTTCTGTTCACTGGTTTTCGTAGAATTCGATTCGTTTGCATTCGATTCTACAAAATTA
Organism: Euzetes globulus; assembly: GCA_034695525.1. Classification (NCBI taxonomy): domain Eukaryota; kingdom Metazoa; phylum Arthropoda; class Arachnida; order Sarcoptiformes; family Euzetidae; genus Euzetes; species Euzetes globulus. The sequence continues at coordinate 14,809 of JAQIWP010001111.1, read as the reverse complement.
GAATTATTTCACAAAAATATAAACAAAATGATAGAAAATCTGCTGATAATTACCGGCGTTAAGGGTTTCTTCGCTCAAAGAATGTTTGTGTTTGAGGCCATTCAGCTCTTCTGGATTGTCATTTCCGGTGTATATAATGGATTCGGGACCGAATGAGTCGAAATCAAACTCAACCACATTATTGATACCATTATTGAGACCCCAAGTGTTGTCCAAATCGTGGACTTCGTTATCAGAATCAATGTTCTGATAATCGCCGACTAATTCTCCGACAAATGAGTCTTCAATATATGATCCGTAAATAGATTCGGGGTTATTGAGTTTTGTGGCATCAATACTGGGCATTTCAAGCTCTGACTCCTTTCCCTTAGAATTTGGCGAACCATTAGTTGATTCTAACATTTGTCACAAAAAAAAACTCAATTAATAATTGCCTGAAAAGTCTAACCTTTGGAAGGAGAAGAAAAATAGCGTTCGTTTTGAGCCTATAATTGAGTCAACATTTAATGAAGACTTGGATGAAACTCTAAATGTAAAGCAAACCTCAGTTTCCATCGAACTATATTGAGGTGACTCAAGAAATTCTACGGTTTCGGGAATATAATTGAGGACAAAGTCTGGATCGACGTCTGCTGTCGACAGAGCTTTCAATAGTTTTTTCCGATTAGAAGGAGAACTGTTGTACTGATTATCTGATACATAGTTTGGTTAGTTTTTAACAATTTATTAACAATGAGCGCAAAATCAGTGAAACAGTTAGTTATCAATAAAGTTATAAATAAATTGAAAGACAGTCATGCAATACCTGAGCCATTAGTCTGAACGATAGTTGCGATCAAAGGTAAAATCATTTTTCGTGACGCTTTCACATTGTTTTGTTGATATACTCTTAAATCGGTCGACTCTGAGATAAGTTTGAGGTCAAGTGCACTGTTTTCAGACTCCAATTTCGAGCATATCTTTAGACAAAAATCGAAATCAATTTTCTCATTATTTCAGAATTGATTTTCTGTAATACCGTTTGTAAGAGATTTTCATTTGTCGTAAAAACTGCAATATCTCTCTGAATGTGATCTGTATTTGTATTATCGATTCCAAGAATAACAATGGCTTCGAATCGATTGCTGGCATTTGAGGCAAATTCTTGAAGGCGTTGGCGTTTGTCTTCCAAACTCAAAGTAGAGACCAGTTTACCAGAAATGGATGATATGATGATTCGTGTGTTGGGAACTACTTTTCGGTCCTTAAGTAACAATTGTTCAAAAGATAAATCATTTGTCGAGTTCTTGGCGCCAATCAACTGATTGTAAACTTCTGAACGAGTGATTGGTAACGAATTCTGTTCAATAATAGACTCCAATTGTTTTATAACCGATTTGTCTCTTTCACTGAATTTCTGAGCCGATTCTGAAAAGTTGACGGTATCTGAAACACCAAATAAATACTTTAATTGAAAACAATTTCAATTTGTCTTCAGTCGTACCCAAAACAATGGTCCCGAAAAACATGAGCGCCATTTGTGTGTCATTTCTCAGATCACTTTTGAGGAAACGTTCGGCAATAAGTGTAGAACAGGAGCCCACATTTAAGTCGATCACCACTCGGGAGGGGTCAGACACCGGACAATCTCTGGGATCATACCGATGGTGATCAATAATTTCGACAATTTCACCGAATTTTGACATTTGTTTGTTTGAGTTGTGGTCGACTAATGTTATCAACACTTTCTCTGGAATTCAATAGAATTTTTGAATTTAAATTTTCCTTTAAATTCGATTCAAAGATCAAATTACTTGTTCTGAGAGCTTCGAAGTTGATTTGATCCTTGCATATCAAGTCATTTCGATTCAGATGAATAGAATTCTCAAACCAAAAGACAACTTCTGTCTTCAATTCCAGTTCATTGCGAGTGATATTAAGCACCGGAACTATAATTCGTTTATCTGATCCCTGTTTCTAAACAATTAAAATTCATTTTAATGACTGACTGACAGCTCATTCAAAGTGTTAGTCATTCAATACATTATATTCGGAGTACTTAATGAAGGCCAGTCCCAGAGCACTGACCGCTGAGTCCAGATCACAGCTTTCATTACCGATCACTAACTCTATCGGTTCCGACAATTCCTTTAGTTTTGACTATAAATTAAAAACAATAAATCGTTTGATAAACAAATCAATGAGTGAATGGAAATAAACAAAACAGATGACAAACCAATTGATTCCTGCATTTTTCCAGATATCCATCCATTTCTTGTGAACTCAATTTCCAAATTTGTCGACAAAAGGAAAAAACAACAATTTTCTCACTTTTCTCACTCAACAGTCAAATGTTAGCAACAAATTAATTAACAAACAATTAAAACAACACAAAAGCAATCAATTAATAAAGAAATCAAAGATAAACGGATCTGTTTGGATCTGATTGTAAAACATTTGAGAAATCAGTTAAGGAGTGAACGACTACTCAATCACTTTATGAGAGTTGTTATGAAATGGACTTTAATTGAGTTTAAAGAGACATAACTGTCAGCTGACACTCAACTGACACTTCACTCGCATTCCAACTCCAGTCCACTCTAGGAGTCGATGCGCGCAAACACCACAACCTTTTGTCCGATCATTGCTTTGGCTACCCATACAATATATTCTCCTGTTTAAGAGAAACCATTTTGAGAGTATCTAGTTCAAATTGCAAAGCTTTTCCGCGCTGACAATTCAAATTTAATGTCAAAATATTAGTTAATAAGAGTAATTTTGAAATGTCTATTGATTGTTGTTAGACATACAACAAATTCTTCTAAACCGAGTAAAGATTGTATTTTGTAACCGCAAACACATCTATCGATTTGAAAATTATTATTTTGTTGATTTGTTGGGCGTTTTCTCCATTTAATTAGCAATTTATTGGATTTTGTCGTTCAGTCCATTCCTTTGCCATTAAATCAATTTGCAAACCATTGAATCAATTGATATAATCGATGGCGAGTCAGACACAAGGCATTCAACAACTATTGACGGCCGAGAAAAGGGCTGCAGAAAAGGTCAGCATTTTGTTAATTGAATTGCATTTCGCAATGTTTTGTTGAATCATTTGTATTAATGGTAATTATTTTGGGCGGCCCTCAGGTCCAGGAGGCGCGCAAACGAAAGGCCCGTCGACTAAAACAGGCCAAAGACGAGGCCAACACAGAAATCGAGAAATTTAAGGGCGAAAGAGAGAAGCAATTCCGCGACTATGAGAGACAACACATGGGCTCCCGGTTTGTACCCCTTTTTCCACTCTATTTTATCGATCATTTGTACCAATATTTGTCTCCAAAAGAGACGATATCGCGGCTAAAATCGAGGCCGAGACCCGAATTAAAATGGACGCAATGAATAAGAGTGTGGTTACAGCCAAAGACAAAGTTATCGAAGACCTGTTGGCTCGAGTCATATGCGATGTTAAGCCTCAGCTCCACATAAACCTCAGACTCGAAGATCTCCAATAATAGTCCATTCATTGATAGCTTTGTTTTCAAATAACCACTAAATGTAATACAAATTACATTCCGTTTTATTATATTTTAGTTGAGATTAAATGTTAGTCAAGAATCAAATGATTAATACATTTGTTGTAAAAAAGACAATAATTTAGAAAAACATGTTTTATTTTTCGCAAAAATCAAATACAAATACAATAATTATAATAAAGGTTTCGGCGTTTTCTGTGACTGTTTTAGACGACTGTTTGACGAAATGACATTTCAATTATTGTAATCATTAATCAAGTCTTCAAAATAATATATTAATTAAAAATCAAATCAATTATTATAATTATCAGAAAATATCGATAATATCACAGCGAATGATATGAATGAATGAAATCAAATAAAATTATAACTCAATTCTCAACTAATAATTGGAAAAAACGGAATTCAAGTCAAGAGAGAAGTCTTAAAACATTTGACAAACTATTGAAAGGCGTTTCAAAAGAACGAATGTGTGATAGACTTTAAGGCACAACTGTTATGAATTGATCGACATTTGTCATCAGCACAGGTATTACCAGATCATCCATATTAGGCATAACCAACACTTTCGCAAACTCTGCCCGCAATTTGCGTTCAATAATATCCGTTACTTGACTTATACTCACTTCATGTTCGCCTAACTTTGGTCGGGCGGACAGGACTAGATCGGGATTGCCTCGAAAGCCATACCATAAGCGATCGGTTGGCGGCTGTGGAATATTTAGTGCTAAAAACAATTCAAAATCATTATTGGTTGGAATGAAGACATATCTTGACTCATACCTAAAGTTCCGTTCAGTGTTTGTATTTGCACAGTCAATATTAGAGCTGTTTTGGACACCCCTTCCATCGCCCGCTTTATATACTTATTTTCAGTCGCTTTCTGAAAGTATTGCGAAGAAGCGATTTTGTCGACAAACTTAAGGATCTTCTGCTGCTTTTTGGTTGTGTCCGCGTCTTCGGGATCGACTGATGGCTTATCTTCAACCTCTTCATCAGAACTGGTGATTATTGAGTCGCTCTCGTTGTCAGACAAATCCAATTCAGATTTATCCAAACAATTCTTCATTTCTTGAGAGCCATTGGCTTGTTCCTTTAGTTTCATCAGGTTTAGTTTAGTTTCCAAAGTCATTGTGAAACCGCCTGTCGTTTGAAACAAAATTAGATAATTAATAAATACTAGAAAAGCATTTCTGACCTGAATATGTAATATCAAAATCAATCCAAAGGCCTCTTTTGTCGACTACTGGCGGTTTTGGGACGTCATTGAATTTGGGTAAAGTGTTTCCGATATCTATTTCAGTGATGGTCAGACTCTCCATAAAATAGGGAAGTCTTAATCGCCTTAATTTTCTTTGAATTTTGGCTGCGATATAATTGGACCAAAACTGTTCGTTCAATATATCGAAACAGATCCGACTGATCAGTGCGTTGAACCATAACAGGGAAGACGTGTTTTGTGGCTTAAAGGCCATTATCTTATTCATAAATAGATTGTAATCCAGTTGTTTGGATAGAATTGAGAGCTCTTTTGTGGGACTTGTGGGCGAAGAACTTGAATTCGAAGAACATGTTGTGGCGCTTTGTAGGGAACTCAGGTCTAAAGACTGTGTTCGCGGCAAACTCTCCATTTCCGATGACATCACATCTGACATCGAGTTAGGAGTCGGAGGACCAGAAGAACCGGTCGCATAAACTGTTTGGTTGATCCTATCTCTGAGTTTCCAAAACCATTCCTCTTTGTCTCTACAGTTCCGTATAAACAGAACCAATTTGTTAATACTCTTAGTTTTAGTGTCTTCTAATTCCAGACAAATGGGATATTTCTTACTCCAAACGTATTTCTTCTGATTTCTGACACTTTTAGGCAGAAGAAGATAAACCCTTTTGTGAGGCATTTTGGAGAATTCAAAAAATCTTTGTGAAACAAAAATGGGTAAAGAATTTGTGTTAAGTTTTGATTTTTTCATGTCGTGCTTCGGTTTGGAGAGTCTAAGACTTGAGCCCTGAAGTCGAACGTAAATCAGTTGGACTTTGAAACCCGAATCTCTGTCGTCATAATTGCCGACAAATTCATAGACCCAACCCTTAAAAATCTCCTCGTTATTGGGAACTTCAATAGTGAGGGCCTCTTTGCGGGCCGACTCTCTTCTAGTGCTGGTCTTCACTACGAAGTATTTGGATATAACATAGAAAACTAAAACCGAAAATGAGATGATAGTCAAAACACTTCCGAAGAGTAGACCCCTAATGAATGAATGAACGGGTAGTGACACCGTTATGATCAAAGAAACCAAAGCTATCAGAAACGCCGATGTATTGAATATTTGGCTGTAAGTCCATAGTTGGGGTGATTTCCTAATATCTGGTAATAGATTGCAATCATCCGATTTGTCTTCCAATTCTTCATCTAATTTGGAAGTTTCGAGGGCTTCGAAGTCAATCACTTTTAAGTTTGGTCTTTGGATCGGAGAGTTGGCCACCGATGCAATGGGTAACTCTTCTGGATAATCGACAGATAATTCGTTTATATTGTTTTGAATGCATTCTTCGTCGGGTTTAATACCTAATGAGTTCCTAACCGACGAATCTCTTGACTGAATATCGGGTTCGTTTTGTTTAAGGTCTGGGGAATCGGTGGCATTCATATGTTTCTCTCTCTCTTTTTCACGTTTCCTTTCGTCAATTTTCTCTTTGATTTTGACTTTCATATCATTAAACCATTTGGAAGTAATGGACGACTCTTTGTCATTCTCTTCCTCCATACTTTTAGTTTTGTTAAGTCGGGATGTAATAAAGTCTTTGAATCGCTCGCGTCCTCCGACACCGGAACCACTCAATTGGCTGCTATTCATCTCTGAGACAATACTATTGCTTGAAGCGATTGAGTGGTTAAACGAATCGATGGACTCGTCTTCCAATTTATCGAACGCTTCATTTGATTCGAGGACTTCTTCGAGCAAATCGTCTTCATTTCGGCTGAAACGAAAGGTCGGAGTTCTGGTACGCGACGAACGCGACATCACTTCTTCTCTTCAAATACACACTTAAATTGTGCACAAAATCAGATAAAATCAAAAATTAAAAGCTTTTACAGCAAAAAAACTGTTGATATCTCAACAAAATGTCTAAAAATCAATTGAAAAATAGATAAAAATTTGCAAACATTTCTCTTTTAAATTGTTGTCATTTCTGTGTCCACACATTTCTTATATCTTTAGCTCACATTTCAAATGACTTTGAATTTAAATAAATAATTTAAAGCAATGGAAACGAGTCTCTAATGAAACGATAAATTAATATTTTTGTTCAATAATTTAGTTTTGAGTTTAAGTTTTTATTTTGTAATCATTGCTGGCTTTGTATGCAATGAAAGCGCTTTACTTTCAGCGCAATACTCGACTCCAGTGACGACTGCATTGCACACAACTTTGTGGCCAATCCTCGTCTAAACACAACACCTCTTATAACAAATGCAATTATTTTTAATAATTTCCACAATTGTCTCTCTGTTGGCTTAGAAGAGGAAAACCAGACAAAAATCAATACAATTCTAATTGAGTTAAAACTCCATTCAATTAATTTCGAGAAAAAAAAACAAAATTTCCCAAAATTTCCTCTAAACTTATAAAATTAAAATTTAATTAATGATTAATTTTAATTTTTCCTCCACTTTCATTGCCATGATTAATGTTTCTTATTACTAATTAAATTTTAAAAAATTATCTTGGTTCAAAAGTTGAAAATTTATTGACGCATTTGACAATATATCGCTTAAATTGATATGCAGTTAACATGGATGACTCATACAGAACAAAAGATTGCAGCATGTTAATAAGTCTAAAAAACTTGTCTAAAATTTGTTTGGGAACAAAGAATTTCCTACAAAATAGTAAATAAAATTTATTATAATGTATTTAAATCAGTTTAATTGACGACAGGTTTTCCTCTCTCATAATAGTCATATCATATACTTTTTAGTTTATCGCATAATCGAACAAGGGTAAAAATAAAACTAGTTTACACAATCTCTAGTTCAAGGATTTCACTTTTTTCATTTTCATCACGAACTCTCAATATTTTCTAATCGATGTAATTTTACCAGATTATAGTCACTTCTATGTTACTATATCTGGTTTTTATCCAAAGTCTAAAAGTTGAGGACTTTTTTAAAGGGATGACCAAGGGACTATTCCCAAATAGAGTTTAATCACAAAAGAGGAGGTCCTATAAAAGGGATCCAAAAGTGATTTTTAGTCAAATAAAAAACTTTTGAATTTCTTCTCCGACTAAAAAAATATATCAAAATGTCAACAAATTTTTTTAGAAATTCGATGTTTTGACCCTGTCATTTTTTAATTAAAGAAATCATGGCTCATTATTTTTCATAAGCTAAGGAAGAGTCGTTTGGTAATCATGTCTAGGTTTTAACTAGGTAATCTAAAATACCTTTCTCTTTAGCAATCGCTGCTTTTTTAATTATAAATAGTCGAAAACAATTGAGTACTAAACAAAAGCTGTTTTAATTAAAACAAGCTTTCAAAGGAGGTTATCCAACGACTATAACTCTTATTGCGATATATCATTCAAATATCTCCAATTGTAATTTAAAATTTACCGGAAATATATTTTTGAATTTTCAACTAGTAATTTAATAGTAAAACTAAGTGAAATTGAGTGGGATTGGGGAGGAGGAGTGGGTGGTGGCAAAACAAATTACATACCTCGAAACTTCTTTATCATAAATAATGCGATTTCTAATTGATTGAATGGTTTTCAAGCATTAAAAGATTGAACCTTGTTGGAAATTATAGCTGCAAAAATGAATTAAAAGATTCCAATCTTTAACTAAACACAAAGCATTACAATAAACAATAGATTTTGTTCGCATAACGAATACAATTAATTGAGTCATAAATTAATCCAAATTTGAGAATAAATAATGGTTTCTAATTTTATTTCGAACAATAATTCTGTTTGATTTCCTTTCAAGTTATCTATTTAAATGAGAAAATAATAAATGTAATCTTAGATTAATCTAGAATCAATGGTATTTTTTAGTTAAGGTTTGGCTATTACATGAGATGATGTTTAATTGTAAAATTAGAGCCTAAAGTCTTTTGAAAGAGTATTGGTCGGCCAATTATAATCAATTTACGTTTGGATGTCATCCTTCTTCCCTTCTCTCAAACATTAGTCAATACTAAGAATCAGATAATTTCCTCTGAATTGCTTACATAGAAGACTGGTTTTAAATGAGATAAAAAATAAAATAAAAACAATATCTGTTTGAAAATCACTGTCTAAATGGCTTTCTCTTTGTTTATTTAATCTCTTTTTAACTTTCGGTCCAAAATTTATATCGATTTACACAATAATAACCAGAGTTATGATAGGAATGAGCTTTTCTTCAATTAGTGAACACAAAGAAAAATAGTTATGAATAATAACGAGCAGATTCTTTATAATCTAATGAGAAATTCTAAAGGTCTGAATGCAGAGAGTGTTCGTGAAAATTAATATTCTTTACGATATCTGGGTTTAAGGTTAAGTTAGTTTAGTTGACAGCAACAAAGTGTGTGAAACTGTCTGTAGTGGAGCCCAAAGGCATCCAAAACGAAGTTAGGTTAGCGCAAGCGTTACAATCGGTCCGAGCTATGTTTTGCTTTTGGAACCACTGAAGCATTTGTGAAGCATTTGCTTTGCTTTTTAGAACATTGGGGACAGAAACAGACCCTCCCTATCATAACATGAGAGAAAGTCTCCACAGAGGGAAGAAAGACATTATAAACTCAGATAATATGAGGTAATGATTGTCAGTCAGACCCCTCTTTCCGGTGCAAACAATCAAATGGGATATATTTAATGGTCTGTTCGTTTGATTAAACGCCACCTGAAGTCAAGGCCAGAATGTTCTCAAGACTATAATCTGAATTAATTGATGCGATGGGCGATCCACAGTTCCAACAGTTCATTACGGCATTCGAGTCGATGCCTCAACACATCAGAGCACCCGAACAATGCTACAGGTCTTACCATTCAATCCATTTACCCTTATTTACTAATATTCTGTTCATTCAACTCTTTCGATATAATTATTGTGTTTTTTGTTATTCTCTCATTTCATTCCCTCTTTTGTAAACTATTATTCATTTTTGAATATTTCTTATAAAACGAAAGTATTTGTCGATTGACCTCAAAAATTGCTTTTTTTGCCAAAGACTGGTTCCTGACATTGACATCGATTTGATTGATTCGCCTGAAAAAGAGATCGCCTCCAAAGATATGAACTGCAAAAGTGATGAGAAATTCGATGAAAACATCTCTAAAAACAGTTTGGCTGAAAAGAAAAGACGAAAATTACCGGAACTTCCGATTAACAAAAAACGTAAGAATTTTTAAACATTTTTAGAAGACATTGATTACATGTGTTTTGAATAGCACTGGACAGTCTGTGGCAGGTCGTATCCAACTCAAACGGCATTCCTCTTTCTGATGAATTAGCGAACCCTGATTTCAAATTTTATTCATCACCTGAAAAATGTCTAATAAGACAGGTCTCGACAAATATGTTTCTAGAAATCAGAACGGATGCAAAGGAGGGAAAGCCGATTTCAATAAAACTGTACAGTCAGAACCCAACTATGCCTTCAAATATGTCTCCTGAAGATGAAGAATCAGGTTATCGCTTTGGAAGTGATTCGGGTAATTCCTCGGCAATGAGTCCAACCGACGAATCGATCAATTATTCGAATGGAATCGCTTTAAGAAAAGGAACCGAAAAACTAAAATCATTACAATTATTGTCGGCAACACATCGAGGACTCTATAAATTTATTCCTCGACATAAAGACGAGCTCGAGATAGAAATTGGAGATCCGATATATATGTCCAAAGAGAATGACGACTTGTGGTGCGAGGGAATCAATTTGAAGACAGGTCAGAACGGAATTTTTCCTTCAGCTCTGGTGACAGACGTTGAATATTCAGAATTTGTTGCCGAACAGAACTGTGACGACATTTTACCCAACATTAACCTAAGAGTTAAGAAAGAACGCTATTTGCTTGACTTCTTGGGATCAGTTGAAGTGATGCAACACAAAGGAAACCCAGTGTTATGTGAGTCTGTGCAGCGAGTTATTTGTGCAAAGCCATCGGACATAGGAATGGTAACACCATATCCATCCATTCTGGAAATAAGTGAATTAGGACTCAGAATGACTGATAAAAATCCGGTGCCGTCTAATAGTAAGGCAAAGATTACAAATCACGACTACTTTTTTGCGCTGAAGAACGTCACGTTTTGTGGTTATTTTCCCGAAGATCACCGATACTTTGGCTTCATTACAAAACACCCGTCGGGAAGCCGTCTGGCCTGTCATGTATTCCGAGGCAATGACTCGACTCGAGATGTGGCCGAAGCAGTGGGTCGAGCATTCCATAGGTTTTACACCAAATTCATTGAACTTTCGTATCCCATCGAAGAGTTTTATTTCGATTGAATCGCTTTTATATTCTTTACAATTATATCAACAAATCTCAATATTTGACAAAACTATTACTCAATTATTCAAACAATAAGTTATTAACAATAATCTGAAAATCAATTGATCTCAATCATTCTTCATTTGACCAACAATTCATATAGAAATAATAAATATTAGACATAGACGACAATAATGACCAAGGATATTAAGTTTTATTATTCTCCACTGTTATCACTGAATATTATTTTTCGAAATGTCGTTAAACTTTGAGATAATCGAGAATTGATTCGAGGCTTCAAATAACTAAAAGTTACATTAAATCCAATAATTATTGTTAAATAATGAATGATTTATTTTTTTCTACTTATTTGTTTTCACAACTCTATCATCCATTTACTTATTGTTTACAAATAATGTAAAATTCAAATAATTAAAGCACATAATAAAGACATAATTGAAATAAGCTTATTATTTATGTTGTTTCCTACGGGAACAGAGGGATAGCCTTTCGGCAACGGATTTATGCCTTTTATTAAGGTTGATAACTGCGTCCACCATTAAGGCCGACATAACGATACTTAATGTTAGGATGACAGAGATTATGGTTAAAACTGTGCGGATTACTCCACTTTTAGTAATTTTGAACAATTTTACATTAAAACTACAATTTATTCGAATATAAAACATTTTAGTTTAAAACAATTATAAAACTTTGAATAAATACAAAAAAAAATGCATTCAAAAGGGGTTTCAGATACGACTGATGAAAGGATCTTCCCAGATAGTCCCACATCTGTGGATCTCACCTAGGATCATGTTGTTTTCAAACTACAAAGAATACATTGAGCATATTTTCCAAAAATGAAATTATCATGGTGAAAAAAATTTGCCAAAATTTTTGCAAATCCGAAAAATATGATCTGGGTGAAAATGTTAAAATTTTATTAGTTCAAATGATAAAGAATTTTAAAGAAAATATCAAAAAAGAGGAAAAAGTCGCCATCTTAGATTTTGAGAAAATTAATTTTTAGTGGAAAAAGGCTTTTGCCGACAAATATTTTATTTTATTAAACAATTATCAAATGTTATATTTAGAATTTTAAATATGTAGTTCAAAAATATTGCTTATATATAAACTGGCGAATTTTGAATTTAAATTTCCAAATACATTTAAGTTCTATAAAAGTTTCAAAAATCGAAACCTCAATCATCTATAAAGACATGTCTTTAAAATTGGTCAGTTGACAGGTGTCTATAGGGTCAGGACAGACCACTTTTTCGTGAAAAGGCCAAACAGCACTTATAGCTTTTGTCACTAAAGACGGTCTGTTACGACACTTTGCATGTAATTCTGCAAACAAATAAAACAAAACAAAATCTGAAAGCTCGACCTGGATTAGATATTAAGTAAGAAAAAAGAAAGGTCATATTATTTTTGGAAAATATTATTTACATAAAGCAATAAATATTCAGAATTTAATCGATAAAAGTTTATATTTTATGCTAAACTCGTTTAGAAAACCTTAATATTCTTTAGAAATTCGCAAACAAATAAAATTTAATTATTTTTTTATTGTTGATAACTATTTTTAAAGTAATTGCTTAACCAAATTAAATGACAAAAGTTGGTAAATAATATCATATAATACATGTCATTATCTTTTTATCTGAATTTAAAAGAGAGAATGCCATCAATTCATTGCATTGAATGTGCCTTTAGTTGAGGCAACTTTGCATTCGTCCGGATATTGCATGTTATGAGAGCACAGGCAGAGACTGCGGTAATAGCACAGGTAGATTGGATTGGTGTTAGTGCACTCGTTCTCCTGTTCAATAGCACAGATGCAGGTAAACACGAAAAACGACTGTTCATTTCTATTTTGCTCTGACATTAGTCCAGTCCTGATAGCAATAAACAAATGAAATGTCAATTATCTTTTCAAATCATTTCTATTTTGTTGTGCCTTTAATTAAGTTTTAGTGGTTTGTCATCTGTTCCCAAATCTATTCAAATGTGATGTCAATTGCATTGCAATAGTCTATTAAAATGTGGACATTCAAAATGAATTTGATCCTATTTTGTCCACTATTCCAAATAATATTGTGCTCGGTCTGCTTTATCATTCACATGATAGCACTTGTCGCAGACTACTGGGCACTATTCCATTCAAGAACTGAACTAGGTAAATACTTTGACTTTGACCAATTTGGCCAAAATAAAAATAACTTATGATCTGTATTGAGGTTTGCCGGAAGAAGTCGGTCACTATGGGCTATGGGGTCTGTGCTCTATAAAAGCGCCGCTATATCGTGACGATTGTGACCCTTTAGACACGTTTTTCAGACCACCCCATCATATGATGTTTGCAGGTGTTGTCGCTTCTATTCACGCAATAGTTTTGGGACTATTCCTTCCCTTCGCTGTCATAAGAGTACAACAAATTAGAAGAAATAAACCAAACTTTTTAGTCAAAACCAAAACAATTATTTCATTTAAACTCTCATTAATACTGATTTCATGTAAGCATTGAATTCAAATCCGAACCTCATTTCTAAAGCATTTTCTTTAAATCGATAGCATTTTTGGTGTCATTAACACTACTATTGACAACACTCCGGGAGACCATTTCCAGGGAACAGATTATATTCAAAACATCCACACTAGAGAACTATGACATAAAAAAAGGCTGGGCTTTTTGGTTGGAAGTCACTGTCTTTTTCGTGGAACTCCTGATTATAATCTTTTGTTTAGTCGAAAACAAAAAGCTTAAACAACTGGAAGTACTCGGTTTCACCGCATTTATTGCTAATCCCAGTCCCAACTCAATGCTGTCCCGTTTAAACACTACTTCTGAGTATTTTAATCCCAATTTTCAAAGAAGTAATTCAACGCAAGACATGGATCCGATTCCAACAATAAGTGATCCATCAAAGGATGGTTGGATTGCATGTAATGCGCATAATTGTCAGCTTTTCCACAAAACTCATCCGAGCCTACCGTTCCCAACGATCTCATTCAATAATCCGGCGTTTCTTAATGAAAGTCCAGATCTGAAACGACATAAACCATTCAATGATAGCTTTAATTTCATTTGAATCATAGATTTTATTGACTTTTGTATAAATTTTTAACTTTTAAATGATTTTATTTATATGTAAAACGAATTTTGTAAAAACCCAGATTATATTTGCCATATCTTCAAAAATGCCAAATATTTAATCAATATAGACTCTATAGTATAGAGTATCGCACAAAATCACCATGCTGATTTTACTAAAACATTTTTTAATTAATGTGACTTGATCAAGCACATGCTATTTTATTTGAAATAAATGAATAGACAATGATTCGAAATTTTGAAAATTGGAGCTAACTCTGACTAAATGCATCATGCAATCTAGATACAAAAAGTACAATTAATGATTCGAGTCTTAAAAATAGAATTGTACCTGACAAAGTATATTAATTAATTCAAACTAAATAATTACCACATTCCCTCACAATGTGCGGCATGCTGGTATAAATGAAATTGGCCATTTTCTTTAAAAAAGGCTTTATGGTGTCTACCGGGTCATGCCTGTATAAAGTGAGGGAAACATTTTTATTTAGCTAAATGATATTATTTTTAAACTTTAATTCTTTAATTTAGTTAATAGTAAATAGAACTTTTAATATACACTCAACTCTGTCTAAAATCACCTTCTATAATTTCACAAACTGTTTAAATTTACACAAGTGCCCAGACCCATCTACGGACCTATGTTAAAGAATAGGCTTAATTTCACATTTGTTTATTTTCACAATCA
>JAQIWP010001110.1:0-17235 GCA_034695525.1 Euzetes globulus | reverse complement strand
TAGCTGTAGTTTTAATTTTATTAACTAATTTTTAACTAACTGGCAGTAAAACATCCACCTGGCTGTTCTAGGGTTAACGATAATAACTGGAAAGGAATTCATTTTTATTGGCATTCAGAATATTAACATTCTGCTAAATTTTATCTAGATAGAATCTTAAAATAGTTCATTATATATTATGTTCATTATATAAGTGATTCCAGTGTATATAAATGTTTTAATAATTTTAGATAAGATCATGTTTACATAAGAAATTTAATTTACTGCATGTTTATCATTCATGTTTGCAAACGGGCGCTCTTTAATTGATTCAAGTCTCTTCTTATTCAACATTTATTATTGTACCATGACATATTTATATTGCAAGGAATATAGATTAAAATATGGATCTATTGTTTAATTTTCAGTCATTACTAATTTACTCAAACTTATCAAAAATTCTATTCAATGTCCGGATATTTACTTTGTGTTTAGCTTTGAATAATTCATAGATTAATATTTACAAAAAGCTGTCATTATTGATAATTTTCTATAATTTTCATCTAGCAATTTATCATAAGCTTGAATAATAAATATAAATACACGCAATGACATTATTTGTTTTGATGGTTTTTTTAAAAAGATCATTAGATTAAAAAATTTATTATAATTGACTTAGAATATAAAAATAGTTCATTTTATTCAAAGATCAAATGCAACGAATCAAATGAATCATAATTCTGTTGATTTGATATATGAAATGAAATTAAGAGAGCATCTATCTACATTTATTGATAAAGGAAAGTCGGAAGCAAAGGTTCAACCATTTGAATACGAAATGAATATTCTGAGAATTATTCACAGAATACAAGGGTTTCCCGAAGCTTCTCATTTGGTACTACAGAGTCATTGGTATAACATTTGGCGGAATTCAATTCAAAGCCAACAATCAATTCGTGTCCAACAAATGGCTCCGATATTACAACTATTTTGTTATGACTTTTCTGCCTATTATCTCAATAATAATCATTTACAAAAAGATGAATGATTCGGAACACCTTCCGCTCTACACAAATGGCCTGTACTTTATTTACTATATGACAGGTTTCATGTTGGGCATGAACTTGGTTCAGGGTTTTATCACTCAGCTGTTCCTCAATTCAAAAGGCATTCTTATGATTGAAATCATCGCCGAATACGGATTGGGTCTGAAAATGATTTTCAATTTAGTGACTGAATAAATATTATAACATTATTTTAGGCCTTAGGTATCGTCTGGTCATTCAATTTTTCTTTTTCTTCGCAATGCTGGTCCGTTTTACCCTTGTTGCATTCATAATGTCCAATGAGAGTAAATCTACTCTGAATATATTCACTCTAATAGCTGATAAACTGGCCTTTAAGCCGGGTCTCGAATGCTTCTTGGTCCTGAGTCTAGCATTTTCGGTGTCGATATCACAATACTATCGAGTCTTACGATTGTCTCTCAATAATAAGGACATCACTTATGAAACCATTGCGAGAATCAGACAATCGTTTATCAAAACTCGTAAACTAATCGTGCAATTGGATCAGTCAATGACTCTGGTAATTGAAAAAAATCTAAACTTGCTTATTTTCGGGAAAGTTTCTAATCCAAGTACCTTTAAATTTAGAGCCAAATCGTAACCATATCTCACGCGATGCTAACCCTTATGCTTGAGGTTTACTTCATTTCGAATTATGAAATGATCCCGGCACTTTCCATGCGAACCTATTATTTGGCAAATTCTATTGGATCTTCAATTCGTTTGACCCTGTCCTGTCTTGTAAATGGCCTGGTTTATGATGAAGCCGACCGATTATTATTTGCCTTAGAAGATATTGATGATCCAAAATTCCACTTCAATGACAGGACATTCAAAGAACTGATGACATTCCGGACATTGAACTGGAATTTGCCGAATGGCTTCACAATCGGAGGTCTGATTCCATTGAGAAGGACAACACTTATAACAGTACTTTATTTGCTTGGTTATTATTCTCAAAGATTTTAATAAATTGATTGCTATTCTGACAGATATTTGGTTTTATTCTGACGTATGCCGTAATACTCGTACAGACAGGTGCTCATTGAAACATCAAATTATTTACAAGTTTACGAATGACTAGTTCATCAGAAAATTGAATTTTAATGGAAAATAGAATTTCTATCATGTTGCTTTTAACATAATTTGCAATTTTGTTTTTTGTGTGCCTTGTTTTTGCCTGGATTTTATAATCAAATGCTATCATTTGTAACTTCTGTTAATTCTATTTAAACAAAATATTCTCCAAAATTGACCATGTTATCAGATAAGGACTGTCATCGTTGGCTTACCTTGCTTCTAAATTCTATTTTTAATTTCTAAATAATTATTTAATGTATTCACGATTTAAGGAACTCATTAAATATAATGACAGTATTTATGTTAAAAACGTTAATAATTTAATTAATTGATAGTTAAGTTTTTAATTTCAGTCATGTATTCTTTTTAATAAAAGTAAAAAAATAATGAAAAAATTGGCCTTTCCTCGTCAATTCCACTCATTCATACTATTGATAATTGTTTCATGTTTATTTGTTAATTATTCCATACAAACAGTTGAACTTGATCAAAATGCTGATAGCAGTGATTATTTATCACCTACCCTAAATCAGGGTGAATTTGTCAATAACGAACAGGTACAGAAATCGAATAGATTAGTTATTATGTCGGTTCATTAATGTCTATTTTTATCTTGTTTAAAAACAGGGCTCGAGTCTAAGTAGGCGAAAGGTAATTTCATTTTTCAGCATGATCAATTTGTTAATTGTCATGATTTTTGTTAGAGGGCGACCAATTTAGTGCAGTTTCTGAACGAAAGAAGAAAGAAAAGGAACACTACGTCCACTCTGGCCGTACAGATGAAGAACTGGCTCAATGTTGAAGTGACCAAGCGCGACGAGAGTGAACAGGCAATAATTGATGGAGTTTGGAATACCGGAAAAACTACTAAGGTAATAATATTTCAATTACATTTTTTTACACCGGTTATTTTCTATTTCAGAAGCCTAAAAAAGAGCGCCCTGAGTATATTCCTCATGAGGAACAGCCCATAGAATATGAAGATACAACTGAAGGAATTCCGTCAAAAAATACGGAGTCTGCCAATAAGACCAGGGTTATTGTCTACAATAACACTGAATTTATAAACCTTTGCAAAGACCCGGTTTTCACGTCTGTCGACTCCAGTCTGGACGGAACGGAAGTACTTATATTCAAAGGCCAAAAGTTTTATGTCATGGAAAGTCAGTTGAATTTTCATTCTTGAATTTTACCAGGATAAAGCAATTATGTTTTTAAAAAGATCTCAGGTACGGTTCAGGGAATCTGGTGGCTACTGGTCTTACCAGTGAACTGTTGCCCGGTTTCGACTCTAAAAGTTTTACATCAATTGTTACCATAAAAGAGGGCCAAATGAGAGGCTATACGTTTGCATTTTATGACAATCCGGAGAGGGCCGGCTGGACCCCTGTTGGCTATACCCGTGCAAAACATGTGAATGAGTACAAGAAAAAATCTTTACCAGACATCTTACCAAAGAAAGGATTTCAAGCAGTTCTTCATAACAGAGACTTAATTAAGCCCCTTATGATTGGACTGAATGGGGAACAGGTCTGCACCTAACAAATAAAAGTCTATGTAATCCTATAAAAGTCCGTTTATTTGCAGGTTTATTACTATAAGACAGACAACAAGACGTTCACAAAAGTCAAGGAAGTGAAACACGATAAAAGTGAAGAAAAGTTTCCGCCCGGAATAACGTCCGCCTTTTCCATGCCTAACGGCTACATCTATTTGTTCAAAGATAGGAAATACTGTGTCCGAGAGCTCTTCTTCGAAGTCAGAAAGGCTGGGGTCTTCGTAAGTCACTTCTAAGTCTTTTATCTAAGCATCATATTTGCCATGTTCATTTAATTTTCTAATAAATTATCTTTTTAAATTATTAGTCTGAAATTTTCTGCCTGTTGAGATTCATAGAAAACCTTCCTTTAAATTATATAATAGTGAATACTTTAATAGTTATTCTGACTATCAATTATGATAATAAAATAAACTTGCTGAAAATCACAGTGTGATCTATGGCTGGACAACAAATTATTTTTGGGCTGTTATGGACAATACCCGCCCCCATACAGTATGGAAACTGACATAGAAAACTTTAGTGGCTTGAAAACAGATGATGAACGGACAAACCTGTGCGACAATTTTAACCAGCTGAAGTTGGAGTTGTCTGTGGACGGGCTCACTGTTCTTGCATTCAATGGAGACAAGTATTGGACTGTCGAACAATTCCCGGAAAAGCCTGTTATTAAGCCTCAAATTTCAGCAGCCGGGAAATGGAAGGGCTTTGAGCCCAGCCCAGATGCCATCATGATAGTAAGAGAGGGACAACCTCTTAGGGGACATTTACTTGCGTTCAAAAAGGGCAAATATAACCAGTGGGCACCGGACGGAAAGTTACAAGAAAAGAATAAGAAATTTGAAAAATTCAATGCAATTATCCATAACTCAGATCTTCTTAACCCAATGGCAGTCGCTTTTGATGACAAATCGGTGCCAACGTTCCCAAAGCATAACAAAAGTTGCTAATTCACATTGTTTTGCAGGTTCTTTACATGAACACAGACTCGACGGCCAATCTTAAGCTTAACAAAACTGTTAATTACGATAACTGCGAGGAAAACTGGCCAAAGGGAATTACCACTGGTCTGACCATAAATACAGATCGCATTTATCTATTCAAAGGCGACACTTATTGTCTCAGGGAATGGAAGTGCACTGACAAGAAAACAAACTGTGTAAGCATTTCAAATTATTTATGACCAAGGTCTACTCAAAGTTTTTACATAAATGACCAGCTATATAAACAGGATGATTTTCTATTTCAATAAAAATTATATTAGATCAACTCCACTTTTAGCCTGATAATAGCTCATTTAGATGGAACAGTTTAATTCAATTTTCAAGATAGTTTAATAAATTTTTAAAATAATTTTCGAATTTCAAATGAGGTTTATGCTCTGTTAGCTAGGCCATATCTTTAATATTATTGTTATATAAAATTGATTGACTATGCTTGTTTTCAGTGTAAAAAGTGGTTGAACGCCAAAGAACTTTTCCAATGTTCATAACGATGACACAATTATTTGCATTAATTGGATGCGCATGGAATTCATAATTTCAATTATTTATGTCATTAATAAATAGACCATGTGTTTTACAATATATTTTCAAGACAAATAAAATCGTGGATAAATTATTTCTTAAAAGTTTGATTGTTTTTAACTCTGCTTCCTACTTTTCAGAAAGTAAAAATACCTCTTGTTAGCCGTCTCGACTGTTCTTACTCATTTTTCCTTGATCAACAAATTGAATAATTTTTGACATTTTATTTATTTTATTTTCTAAAATAAAATTCTATAATGTTTTCTAAAAAATAATTTTTTTTGATAAAAAATGACCCTTTTCAGCAAGCTTATATAATAATCCGAAGCATTTTAAGACTGTTATTGTAGTTTTATAGCAAAGATACACCAAGCTCACGTTTAATTATTAATAGCCTAAATGTTTAGCCACTCGTAGGTAAATTACAATTTATGCTAGACAACAGGATTCAATGCTTTGGTTATGATTATTTGAATTTTACACTTAAATAAGTGGCTACATTTCGTCTAATGTTACATTTTCTGTAATTGTACTTGGATTGTACCATTAAAGCTTAATATTTCCCCGGATATTATTGCAATATTTGGCAGATAATGACTTTTCATTAAAGAGGATATTCCTTAAAAGGATATTAGAGTAATAAAAATTCCTAATTTGGTAATTTTAATCGTTTAACAAATCATCTTTTCAATTGGAAAAATAAGAAATTAGTTCATTGGAAATGCTCCAGACTAAATTCAATAATGTTTACACAATGTTGTCTGATGTTCTTGGCTAATAACCAAGTTGCAACTTTCTTAATTTTATTCTTTTAACAAGTAATATGTTTTTTCCTTTTTTTGTTTCTTTTTCAAATTTATGAGTTCTTCAGTAGTTCTGAATCAGAACATGTATGTTTAAGTAATTAGCCATGGTAATATTTGTTGTTTTGTTTTATCAAAATCAAAAAACTTTTCGTAACAAACAGTAACATCAAATTTCATTACCGAAGTGTCATTAAAATATAATTAGTGGAATAATTAAAATAAATGATCATGTTCACAATTATTATAATAGATTTCGATTGAAAATTGGCAGAATGCCCTGTGCAAATAGAATACAGGATACGCAGGATCATCGACATTAGATTGAGATCAATCTAGCAATAAATTTTCCTCATGATATTTTATTAGCATTTTGATATTATATTAATACTACCTTGCTAATATCTGTTAACAATAAAATCTCTACCGTGAAATTTATGACAGTGTACACCATAAAACAATTAATAGAAGCTTGCCAAGCAACAATATCAGCAACAAACGATCTCATTTCAAGTGTCTCTCATTGACTATACTTTCCTTTTAATCTCGTTTTTCAATCACTTTTTATATAAGTATTCAATTGTTTGATAAGTTTTTTCAAGTTATAGCAACAAAAGGACAAATGAATTTGCAAATAGATTTATATAATATATTTATCAGTTTGAATTTATAAAACGCTCAGGAATGATCACTACCTAGGGCAAGTCCAGTATTTAAGTTTTTTTTTGTCAAAATAATCTTAATTTAATTATTATATGATCTGTTAATTATACTATTTTATTGGTGAATCTGTTTCTAATTATAAAATAACTATTATTAGTTATCACAACTATTAAAATTAATTTTTGATAAATACAGTATAAGCCGGATATAAAAGCTCAGCGAATATCGGATATAATTTGGTCAAATTTGAAGCATCTGTAGATCCTATGGGGCTGTAATGATAAAGCTGTTGCTTGCAAACAATGGCTTATAAACAAACCCTGCTTATAATTCACTGTTCATGAAAGCCGTGTCACATAACGGCTATCTTTTGTGCACAACGACTGTAAAAATTTTCAAAATTTTCCTCAAAAAAACATCGCTTTTTGAGTTATTAATACTGAAAATTGAAATCTTATCTTCTCAATTGTTCTCAACCAGAAATTTAAACAATCAACAATTACTGGTTTTATTGTGTAAATCTGTATTAAATTGTTATTTATTTCCATTGTTAAAATATATTGGAATCAATTAAATTGTGATAAAAATATTAATTTATGATTTATTCGTTTGTTTATAGACCGCTATAAACACCCAATTTTCAAAACGTCGATGTTACTTTTATAATTAGATCCGGTTTATACTGTATCATGTTAACAAATTCAATATTCAACCAGTCAGGTTTTGAACCGATGTTTTCGTCTGTTTTGCATTGTTCACTGATAACTTGAAATGAAGTCAAATCATAAAGATTGCTATTATCCTATTCAAACTTTCTGATAATAAATTAGATGATCAAGGTGCTAGCCTTTTGTTTCAATACAACTATATCTGAAAATTTAGTTTGTAACTACCTTGATCATTGCTAATAAAATTGTTATCTGAAAACAATATTTCAGTAGAAAGATATTCTGAAAATGTTTTGCTCGAATCAACAGACTTTCAATGCAATCCTCTTTGTTTTTAGAGCCATTTCAGAGGAAATTCAATTAAGACATTCTTTAATTTTTTTATTATGAAATCAATTGATATTTTACTCGATATTAAACGTGAAAAATGTCTTTAAATAAGTTTTTTAAATTCAGACGAAAACGACTTATAATTGTTTACATCGTTTTGTTTCTAATAATAATTGCTTTTAAATCATATGATTTTGAGAACAAAAAATGTTTGTCTCTTGTGATCTCTAATGAGATAAAACTGAAGACTTTTGCCATCAATGAGTCGCGACTATCAACTGAACCGGAATGGAGTCCATTGATTGACAATAGGATTAGTGTTTATTCTGCCTTTTTATTCAAAGACTCGACGGTCAGAATCACTGCCATTGTTGACCAGAATTTGTGGAACAAGAAGAAGGTCAGAATAGAGTGTCATTTCATGAAATTTGCCAAAAGTTCCGTCAAATTCAAATCGGGGGCCACTCTGAGAGTGTTGGCTGAAAACTATTTGGGCGATAAAACATATGCCGCCTCTGAGATCAAGTGTCCCCTTCCTCACCATTATCACTCAACCATCAATTATGTGGCCATCCGTTTAGAAAGTGATCCTTCCTATCGTCCGGTATTGCATCTGCCAAAAGCACAGTCCTATAACTCATTGGACTCCTCTTTGGATACCGTTATATGCATTCGACCCATCTTTCAGTCCAGACATATGCTATCATCAGTTGTTGAGTTCTTCGCCTATTATAGAGCCAACAAAATTAGCAAGTTCGCCTTTTATGACCTGAATATTGATGAAGAACTGAAGACTCTTTTAACTAACCTGGATTTTATTGAAATAATACCTTTCAGGCTTTCATTCAATGAAAGTTTAATCCATGCATTCGGTCAAAGGGCAGCCATTCAGGACTGTCTGATGCGATACTCCAACTCACCCATCATTTTCGTAGACTTCGATGAGTTTATTGTATTGCAAGAAAAGAAGTCAACCATTCAGTCGCTGATCGCCGACAAAATGGCAGATAAGAGTCTGTCTTCACTCACTGTAAACAACAGATTCTTATGCCATGAATTCCAAACCAATCACAGCTTTCCGATGATTCTGAGCCATAATCGGATCCAAGACTATTCCTGGAAAGCCGGCGACAGATCCAAAATGATAATCTTAAGACCAGACACAGTGATCGATGCGCGCATCCATATAGTGACACAAATTGAACAAGGTTTCTATGCTGAAGATTTAGCAGACAGTGTTGCACTTTTGTATCACTATAGGTCCTGTTGCGGGATGAATCAGGAATTCATTCACCTCGAACATTTGAACATTTATTTCAAGACAATTAGTGATAAACATTCAGAAGACTATCGCATCAAATGGTTTGAAAGTGAAATCTATGATTTTGTTGATGAATATGTAGTCGACTATCAAATGCCAACCAATACTCTAATAGAAGTCGGACTAAATCTTTAATACAAATCATTATTTTTATATAAAAGTTAAATAACTTATTCAGAATATACTAAGAATAAAATTTTAATTAATCATGAACAAATAAATTTGTTATGTCCTTAGGAAACTTTCTCTCTGTCTCTGTCTCTCTCTTTCTCTCTCTCTCTCCTTTTATTTTCTCTGAAATAAGTCATTCAAGAACTTTGAACATATTGGAAGTCATAAAGAATGTGCTAGATACAACAAAAATATATTCGTAAAATCTTGCACTGGTGAAATGAAAGAAACTCAAACAGTCTATTCCAATGAATGTCTCGGTCAACGTCTCAATGAATTCCTGGACTTTCCATTTGATTTTTAAATTAAAATTGATTTTCGACAACGAATACAAATATTTGTGTATTTTGTCACTTTCGGTGTGAACTGAGCCCGAAATGAATGTGATTACTCCGATCACTAATAGTGCGTTAACTCCAAGTAAGCCAAATATTATTCTGACAAACTTAGTTTGTGAACTATCCAGGCTTACACCTAGGACAAGTGACAATGGAACTGTGAATCCAAAGTAGACGATTGCTGTAATAAAACGACAAAACTATATACTACATACTTCGTAAATGTAGTGAAAAACTGTTTGTTTGTATCATACCTGCGCAACGAGACACTCAGGGCCTAAATTTCTTGATGTTATTTATTGTGAATGGCTAGTTAGATTTAATATAATTTTTTCCCCAAACAAACATTCAGTTACATTAAAAAGGAGAAAAGACACATTAAATTGATAAAGTTCATTTAATAAAGTTTTTATTACTTTCAAGTTGAAGTTGAAAGTTTCAACTCATTTAAACTGAACATGCTGTTTTTGTATGTGTTTAGACTTGCGCATGAACAATGTTTCATTTTGTGCCTCAAAAGTGTCTCGCTGCGAATCACTGGTTTATATCATTATCATACTATGTGTTCCAACTCTAGGTGTTCACAAAAGTCTAAGAATTTGAGGCCAAGCATACAATACGGCGGTCAGTTCAGGAGAATAACTTCTTATCTGTTATTATCTTCTGGTCTGTTATCACATCCACTGACACTTATCTTAATCTTTGAAGGTATGTTATGCCTTATTTAGACTCCATGCACACCTAGATTGGAACACATAGTACTTGTTACTTAAATTCTAATCCTATTCAAAGGAGAAATTAATAATTGAAACTTACCTAGAATTTTACTGAGATAATTATCAATTTTGTCCAACTCTTCGGCCCAGAACTGATGTCTATTTATCAAACTAAGGATTTGTCCAGGTTCCATCAGTTTTGCCTTCAAATTGAAACTAATACATATTTGTCTGAACTGTAATTTAATGAAAGTTAAACTCAGGTAAGACATCATCACTGATGCCATCGCCAGTGAGAACAGACTTCTCAGGAATAATGAGAAACAAATTAACCAAAGTATGATCGAAACAAGGTTAAAATTATAGTTTGGATCCAGATATGCCAGAATGGATGTGACAACTGCCACAAAAACACAGCCAACAATCATTTGATAGTAAACTACATTAAAGAATAGTTTACTGAATAGATTTGACTTTGAAATGAACTTTCTTCTCAATTCCTGATCCAATTTATAATAACCTTCAGAATTATTCTTGATATTCGACAATAATCGAATAAGATAAAATTTATAAGTGAGGTCAAAATATAAGTTGACCATCTGAGCTAGCAGACAATTTATGGTTATATTTCCATATAAAGTACATAACATATCTGCCTTTCCAACAATATAGAGCCCATCTCCAAGCAAAACCCAAATCCAGGGCTCATTAATGTAGGCAACAGTGTATAATCTACTTAATTATTTGATAGATAAATTGTTGTTGGGTCAATTTTGTAGACTTACCTGACTGCTACCAAAATTGACAAAATAATATTGAGTAAAGCAATCAATATTTTCTTCTTCGATGGTCTTCTATGCGTGAGATAGTCGTCAAAACTTCTGGTCAGTAATGTATTCCTTAGACTCACAAATGTTTCCAATTTTTCAATTGGATTCATCTCTGACATTGTTTGATCCAAGCTTTGACTTTCAACAAGAATAAAATTATTGAAATGATTGGAAACTAATTGACAAATGAATTCATTTTTCAAAGCGATTAAACATAGGATCCGAAGAAATGAAAAGTCATTATAATTATTGGTTCATTTAATTCTGAACAAAACAAATGCGTAAAATATGTCTTTCGCTAAAAAAAATCTATTTTTACTTCTGTTTGACAAGTATAAATTATTCTTTGTGAATTTATTATCATTTACTTGCGTGCTTATTCTCAATTATAAATTGGAAAGTTTTAAATATTCTTATGAATAATGTTTAACATGATTAATTATCTTTTGGTGAAAACATTTCACATACTTGCCCTTGACCATCAAAGAATGGTCAATACAACCTCTAAAACCTTAGATGACCTTTTTTCATCCTTACCTTGAATAATCTAATTAAAGTCGACGTCTTTTATAATGAATAATGTTTTTAATAATTCAAATAACTTGATATTGAATTACAAATAAAAATTACGTTAATTTGGTTTCAAATATGGAAGGAATGGCAGAAAAATAATGATTCATTCATTTGTTTAATTAGCTTCTCATAGATAAGAATGAGATTCAAATTAATATTGTTCGCAATTGTTTTACTGGTCAGTTGCAGCATGGTCAATTCGGGTTTCATGGACGGCTTTTTTGACGGCTCCGTATCATTCATGGAGAACGTTCGGCGCCAATATAGAAGATATATGCTCGACGAAGACGTAAGTCATCCAGATATAAATGAAGGAGAGGAGGAGGATAGGTACTTGCAAGTTGTTGGTGACGGAACCGAATATATTCGAGTTACAGTAAATAAGACTTTCGATGGGGGCTTAACCTATCATATGGTGACTGATTATGAACCAATTGTAAGTCAAATACCTTGATATTTATCGATTTTTGACCTTTTTCCTTTCTTTGCCAGGTTTAATCCTTTCATCTCCCAAATTATATCTAATCAATCTAACAAGTTACTTTTTTTTGAGCTAAAATTTCTTGCAGAAAAAGAAACCTAAAAAACCCGGTCACCTTGACAATTTTTATGATGAAAAAGTAAATTGAAAATCAGTTTTCATCATGATATTTTATTCTATTTGTTGCTTTCAGGGTAAATATCAAATTGAAGCAGGTACAAATTTCAAATCTCCTCAATCCAGGTAAACCCAAGAGGAGGAAAGAAATGACAGACGATGATGAGGCGACATTACCACCTGAGCCTGCTGAGTTACTTGAACACCGAACTACTGAAGCAGCTACTGTCTATCCCACTGACCAGGATAAAACTTATCCATCAAACAAAGACGGCACTTATGGCTATGTAATACAATTGAGCCACGATGACAAACCTCGATTTGCTAGACCCAGAGGCAAAGAGGTAAATGATCGTGCTTATTTTTCAATGTTGTGCATAATAATTTTGAATATCCAAGGTTTACTATTTCAGCAAAGTTGGCAAAAATATTGTTTTCACAAATGTAATGATTCCAGTAAAAAATAACGAGAAAAAATTGCCTCCAGATATTACAACGGTATTCCAAGGTAAGCTTAATCAATTACCTAGAACAATTTTTATTCTGTGCTTTATTCAGGACCGGATGACCAATATTACTTCGTTCGAGAGGACGCCTACTGTCGACGACCGTTGAATGTGTCGGGTATTGGATTGGATCCACCAGACTATGTATTTGAGCAAGGCTGCCATCATTAGCCTTAAATCATATATCAATTTTTACTATAGTGTCCAGAGGGCGGTGATCTTCGGGAACTGTTGGGTTGTAACATACGGTTCTATCCGCCAGAAGTGGATGACCTGTGCAATAACCCAATGATAGACCACTCGTTTCTGTCACCGGACAATTCGACAGCCTACTTAATCCGAGGCAAAGACATATGGCTGCTGCACGGCCTGCCCGCCAACCCGAAGGCCGCCCCATCCAAATGTAACATGACCAAGTATGGTGACGCTACCAAAGTATGGACAAACTTCAGTCCAAAAGCAGACGCTGTGTTTGTAGTTGCAGGTTGTCCTCAATTGTCTCACATCTGAACATTGAATTATTAATTTTACTTTCTTTTTGTCAAACAATTTAATTAAGAGGGCAATAAGAAGCCTGTCCTTGTTCAGTTTGCAAGACATAAGTTCACTGTTTGGAACTTCAAAGGTGGAAATCCTCTCTTCGAGGCATTCATTAAAGAGATGCCATTGAATGAGAATCAGTACAAAAACCAGATGTTCACTGAAAAGTCAGAAGAAGTGGCCACGGTGGCAACAGTGGAAAAGTCCGAGCGCAAAATCGTTTACAAAGAAAAAGTGTACCGGGCACTTTGCGAAGACCCAACTATTGACTCTGCTGATTCCAGCCTGGATGGTACCAAAGTCTTCTTGTTTAAAAAAGATGTTTATTATCTGTTGGAAGGTTAGACATTAATCTAGATTAAAAAGATCAGACCTTGATCATTTGTTTCCAGGTGTAAAAGAGTCAGGGATTGGAAAACTAACCAAAGTTGGCAAATCTGAAGATCTGTTTAAAGGCTTTTCGAAGACTTCTTCGGCAGCCATGTTATGCAAAGAAGGAAGAAATCGCGGATTCTTTTATGAATTCAACACTTTCTTTGACGAAAACAGTAATAATAATAAAGTTTTGACCATTTATTTCACTCAAAACTTAAAATTTCAAACTTATCTAGATAAGGACCGACCCCATACCCAGTTCACTAGTTGGGATATTGATCGGAAGAGAATTACAATGGGTGAGGAGTGGATAGAACCATCATCTGCTGGCCTGGCTGCTATTTTTCATAACAGGAATGTCACCGATCCGGTTATGATTGCACTTAAAAATGATGAAGTAGGTGCTTTAGCAATTGTTACTAGATTGTCTATTCAATTAATCTTCATCAATCAGGTATTCTACTACTCGACAGTCGCCGAAACCTTTGCCCCCAAACGGCGTTCAGTGAAACATTTCGACAGTAAAGAGAAACTGCCGTCGGGAGTGACCGCCGCCTTCTCTATGCCCAACCAAATGATCTATTTATTCAGAGACAAACATTTCTGTGTTCGGGAACTGTTTTACAACAAAAACCCTCCCTATGTATGACTGTCCCCGAAGTTAAGTATATTTAAGGCCAGAATTTTATTTTAATTTCTCGTCCATTAGTGTCCCGAATGGAAGGACTCGAGAGAACTGTTCGGGTGCTTTGGTGCACCGGACCAACAACCGGAAACACCCAAGAAAAAAGTCAACGATTTCAAGGCTATGGCAGACCTGTGCTCTGACCTCAACATAGATGACGCCGACAGGACGTGGCAAAGAGAGGACATGATATTCATTTGGCGTAAGCACCAGTTCTGGCGTTTGGCGGACTTTCCTCAGGGGCCCAGAGTTGTTGAATCCGGAAAATCTGGCAAGAAGTGGGATGGCTTTTCGGACAGTCCTGATGCTGTCTCAATCATTCAAGAAGGTAGTCATGAAAATATATTTAACCAAGATACTAAATTAGTTCTTGATCACAGGTAAAGTGAGGAGGGGCTGGTTTTATGCTACTTATGGCGGATATTGGTCCAGTTGGTATCCCGACAAGAAGCCATGGGTTGGATATAAGGCCTGGTGGGGTCAGCCGAGTAACTCGAAAAAATTCGGAGCTATGATGCGTAAGCCTTAAAATGAACTTGCTTATTCCCTGGCTATAATTTTTGAGACTAAAAATTTTGTTTGAATTTATTTTGAATATAAGACAACGGAGACATCAAAAACCCATTAGTCCTGGGCTTCGAAGGAACAAACGTAAGCCATATCTAAGGGCACATATTTTACCTATCCTGATTTCATGCTAGGTACAATACTACTCCTCTGATGGAACTATTCTAGAACATAAGGGTGGTAGCTTAGTATCAGTCTCTGAAGAGCGCTGGCCTTCCGATATAAGCGCCGCTTTTAGAATGGAAGACAATACGGTATACCTATTCAGAGGCAATAAATACTGTCACCGAAAATGGAAGTGCTCTGAGACCATTTCAAGTTGTGTGAGTTATCATTCAGTTTAATTTGGGCCTTCATTAATTATAAACTTGTTTGTTTATCATCTGAAGTGCAAAGAATGGAAGGAAGTAAAGGAGTTATTCAAATGCGATTCTTTTCGAACCTATTCTCTGGATGGAAAAGGAGGGGATTCAGTAAAAGACGAAGATTATAGTGGAAATGGAGGCGAAGACGAAGAGACTAATAGTTCAGAAAAGTCAAAGAAAAATGAAACCGATTCCAGTAGTCATCAAGAAGAAGAGGTCGCTACTGAAGAGGATGTCATAACAGAAGAGACAACAGAAAAGCCTAAGAAAAAGAACAAAAAGAAAACTCATGAAAAACCGGACAAAATTTTTCCGACCCCTAAAGGACGAAAATAACTGATTGAACATGTTATTGTATTTAATCTAGGTAGTTGTCATTTTAATACAATAGTTAATTGTATAACAAATTAATCTTAATTAATTTTGTTCTTGATTGATTTATCCTCAATTAGCTTTAATTGCTAAATAAACCAATTTTATTTAGATAGTCTAATTGTTATTTATTATCTCGTTCAATTTAGTAAAATTATTCAAACTATACTTGGTGATATTTATTCATTATCTGTTTTTAAGGTCTTTTTGAACGGTCTTATAATAAGATTGACTCGCCATCTTGGTGTCACTGCTTCAGGTGTTGTCGAAATTGATCCTGGTATCAATTTTGGTGCTGATTCTGTTTTGGAAAAAATTTCTTATTGGCTTAAACTTGAAACTAAATAAATTATTTTGTGCATTAGATTAATTTCCCTTGATTATTTTTCGAATCATTCAACAACTTGCTCCTTTGAAGTGAGCATGAGCCTGAAAATTCTATTTCGAATTGAGTGGTCTAGTAAAGTTTAAAAATTGTCTAGTTTATTCTGGTTAGAATACCTAAAAGTGACCATCACTATTTATATCGAAAAATAATTGAATATATTTTAAGCTGGTAAATATTTCGCCTTTTTCGCCTTGGCTAATCTATTTTAAATCCCGACAAAAGTCTTCGAATGACTAAACTAACAGGGCATAATATTGAATCAGGATAATTTGAAGGTGCCTCTGATAATTATTCTTGAATTATAATATTCCCAAGTTAATAATGAGACACACGATGCAAGTTCAGTAATTTTACTTGTTAAGTGTGATAAATAAAATACTTAATTTAGGGGTACAATCTTATATGTTTAGCTTGTCTAATTATTTCTAGTTGAACACTCATTGGAAGATAGAAAGTTGTTGCTGGGGGAAATGCTGATGGTGTTCCTGTTTTAATAA
The DNA here is from genome assembly GCA_034695525.1 of Euzetes globulus. Lineage (NCBI taxonomy): Eukaryota > Metazoa > Arthropoda > Arachnida > Sarcoptiformes > Euzetidae > Euzetes > Euzetes globulus. Next base: position 719 of record JAQIWP010001110.1, on the reverse strand, counting down.
ACATTGTTTTGATTATTTGCAAATTTGAACAAGGCAAATGGTTAAAATCTATTTACCTTGATTATTTTTCGAATAAATCGGCAAGACGTTCCCTTGAAATGAATCTATCCAGTTAGTTAATTAAGAAAGTTTATTCGAAATTACATGTGCAAGTTTAGAAAAATGTAGAAAAATAATTGTTTAGTTGAAAAGTTTTTTGAATTGGTTTTGATAACAGATATCACGATTAATTAGTTCGAAAAATAACCAAAGGAAATTTTTATTAATTAGCTCAAACTCCATTCAAAAGAATGATAAAAGAAACTTCATTTTCTTTGCCTTGGTCAAATCATCAATTTTTGTCACCTATTTTTGGTGAAGATTGTGTTGAAGGTTCTGAAACATCTGGTGGCGGTACTTGTGCTGGAGCACCTGCTATTTCTTGTGCTCTTGGTGGAGGTAGTACTTGCTGTTGCGATGGTTGAGGAACTGCTGCAACTTGTGGTGGGGGTACTTCTTCTCGGGCACCTGGTATTTCCTGTGCTCTTGGTGGAGGTTGTATTTGCGGTTGAGATGGTTGAGGAACTGCTGCAACTTGTGGTGGGGGTATTTGTGCTGGGGCACCTGCTATTTCCTGTGATCTAGGTTGAGGTAGTATTTGCTGTTGAGATGGTTGAGGAACTGCTGCAACTTGTGGTGGGGGTATTTGTGCTGGGGCACCTGCTATTTCCTGTGATCTA
>JAQIWP010001109.1:0-17248 GCA_034695525.1 Euzetes globulus | reverse complement strand
CTTGATTAAAAAACTGATATTTTTGAAATTTTTTTTATTAAACCTCCAATTAGTGAAAACCTCTAATAAGTGAACAACATTTTGAGTCCCGAAGCTGTTCACATACGGGAGGTTTAAGTGTATAACTATTCTTTCTTTTGGTTTATATGTTTTGCTCAAAATGTGTTTTGAAATTTCAATTCCAGTTACAGTACTTATACAATAATTTTGTTAAATCAACTCTAAACTGAACGACTAATTAAATCAAAACAGTGTTTATTATAATAATCAACTGAAGAATTCAAAGTTCAAATGTTTAAATTTATTTTAGATCAACCGGGTTATATTGTTTGTCAGGTCAGCTTAGCTAACACAATAAATATCATTCACAAAAATTATAATGTAGCTCAACTAAAGTAACTAAACATTTTAGTCGATATAACTCACTTATAAACTGGAATCCAATATTTTGACCTCAGATCAATTACTTTAAGGAGACAAACAGAACTTGTTGAGTGCAAAAAATGTAACATCAGTTTTGAATACTCAAGTTTTTTTTATCAATACTATCTATTTTATTATGCAATTGAATAGGTACAAATTAAAATTAAAAAGCCAGCAGAAAGGTTAATTAAAAATTTATCGGAAAGGAAGGGTTAATAAAAGTCATGTAGAAATAGTTTGTTGAGCAATTTATCTTTATTGAAAAGTGTGTGCAAAAGTGACCAAACTTTAACAAATTAATCCGGGATCAACTAATTTTTATTTTTATTCTCTTTTTTCACTTTTATTTAAAATATTTGATTTAATCAAATGATTGCATAAATTATTGAAAGGCTTTTCAACAGTTATGTGAATAACGAATCCAATCATTAATGAAATACAAAGGAATCCGATTGAGAGCACTGACTGTAAGGAAAAGATGAAAACCTTATTGAAGCATTTTGTTTTAAAAGTCGATGAGCTTGTTAAATATTTACCAAATACAGAAGATTTCTGTCGGAAAATGTTCGCGACGTCAGAAGAAAAAATCTAATTATCTCGACATTGGTGATTGTGGCAGCGAAAAGTATCTTGCTCAATTTCTTATTCGTTAATTTGTTGAATATTGTAAATATCTTTGCGGGACCTAGTTAAAGAATAAAATATTTTTATTATTTAGAAATCGGAAGAGTTAATAAAATTTTTAATAGATTTGTTTTTTTGTTGTTTTTTATTTTTTTTGAATGTGCAGAATATTATTTGGTGTGCTTGGTACAAAAATGTGGTACCACAGTCACTCACTACTTCATTTTCAATTGAAAGTTGAATTGTTTCAAAGGATAGTTAACTCGCAAAGACGAGTATCAGAGTTATTATCTCTCTGTAAAGACTCGATCGAATCGTGAGCTTCGGATACCACGATTATATAACTTTCATTTCGTATATATACCTTCAATAATAACTTTTAATTATATAACAGTTTTTACTAGCCTTGAACACTTATTTTAATTACTTAATTCAAATTCAACCAATAATACTAAAAATGATGAACTTATTGAAATATGAATGAAATAATTATTTGTCAAACAATTTTTAAAAATTTCTAATGACCTGGCATATTTAAAGTTATTTTTGTTTTTAAAATTCATATAACATTTACTGCATTTACACGAGTATTGAGTCTGCGTTTGTCGTATTCCTTATGCAATAGTTTTGACGTTTGCGAAGGCCTTGAATTCAAAGTTTATTGTGTTTTATCACACTTTTAATGTATGAAAACTAAACTGATTTATTGTGAAATACCTGTTCATTGAGTTGTTTACATACCTTTGTTTCCTTTAGTCAAAGCAATAGTTATCCAGCAAATGGCAATTAAGAACAAAACTCTCATAAATGATGAATAAAATAGTAGTAAAAGAGTGGTTCGCTTCCATTGCAAACCATTTATGAGATATGTGGAGAATATGCAGAAAATCGAGAGAACAGAACTTAATATTGATATTACATTCTGTTTGAACTGAATTTAAAATTTCAATTAATTCGTTTATTACACATTTCTATAATCTTGATCATTTTGAATAAATAACTTACATTACTCAAGGTTATCTTATCTATTTTGAGAATAAAGTAGCCGGTTAAGATTCCGATGAAATATTCGCTGAAATGTGTGTAAGTTGACATGTGGCTTATATGAGCCGTGGTCACTTCATTTTCTCTAAATTTAAAAACATTTTAGGTTGTTCTTGTTCAAAATAATTAATTGCTTACATGCCCTTATTGTCAAGCCATATGACTGGTGCCTGTATTTCATAAAAGACCAATAATAATCCTGGTATAATCATTCCCAATATGACAAATGAAAGACAGAAAATAAGTCCCCATTTGGGCTTTTTAGCCAATAATGTCAGTGCAAAATATGCAAGAATATAGAGCTGTAAGTCAACTGATATAAACCAGTTATGATTAGAACACTATTGGAAATAAATGTCAATTAAATTTCACTAAATTTATTAACAAGTCTAACCATTTTAGGGACCACATCATAATTGCTAAAAAATAGCAGATTTTTCCACAAATTTTGGTCACAGTTTGCTGTTTCAAGTGAGTAATACTCTTTGAAATTAGGCCCCGAACCAAATAGTGACAAGAGAACAGTGAATGAAATAGAGACCAGGAGAACTGGAACGACACTGTAAAATGCACTCGCAAAATTAAATGTTAAATACATTTAGGCTCTTGATAATTACTTACCGGACATATCTACTGAAAAAGTAAAGCATAAATGGCACTCGATTTAGTCGTGCAAATATTGTTATGCCAGAGATAGCTGTTAAAGTACCACTGAAACAAGATCATTTTAAAGAATTGGTCATAATTATTTTGATTATTCTTATACCTGATATAAAAGACAAGTTCTATGAAAACTGCAGAATTCAGCATAATTTGGGAGTGAAATAGTCTACCCATTTCTAAACCTGGTATGAGTTTGACTAGAATAGGAAATTAGTCAAGCTCATACTAAAATATAATCACAAAATACTTACAAGTCATCATTGGATAGCGTAGTAAAGCGTTTAAGAAGACATGACTTACTATTATGTAAATTAGAAAAAATAGACGAAGAAAGTCAAAGAATTTGAAGTCAACTGATTCGGGTCTCGCTTTTTCTTCTGCGAAAAAATTAGTCAAGTTCCTTTTTAGTGAAAATGATTTGATTATTATCAATAATGTTGCAAGTTGACAAACTTGTTGGACGTCATAAAAATAGTCAATTATTGATGAAATTAATACCAAAATAAATACCAAAAATAAATAAGTTCTAAAATGTTTAGAAAAATTGATTGTTTAGGAGTATTGTAATTCGACTAGGACAGTGGTCAGAGGTGATGACCAATTGATAAGCATGGTTACAACTCTATTCTGTTCTTGTTTCTAATTATAAAACTCTGATGGGCAAGGGTTCCAACTTAAGTAGGTCTCAAAATAATTGCTGACAAAACGACAGAGATTAAACAATAATCACCACTTTGGTCATCCCTGAATAAATATACAATAAAACTTTTTGAGATGAGGACAATTCGGTCACTTCTTGATTGTGATAGCAGTCAACCGATTCCAATGAAACTTCAATACCAGAAGTTTTGAACACTTTAAAAGGGGAACAAATTATACTCGGAGTTGACAAAAATAATTAAATAAATGAATTTGTCTCACTTTGATTCAGAATAGATTTAAAGTCATTTGGATTACAAGTCGATGGAATGCAAAACCCATTACTTATGAAAGGAATTTGCTTAAAACCAAACAATGCTCTGTAATAAAAAGTGTCGGCACTATATTCTGCGCTCAAATTGAAAGGCAGGGAAAACTTTGGAGCACAGTATTGTCCAACGAATGGTGATTTGATGTCTGTTCCGGTGTTGGCACCAATGCACTCATCGAAGTCACCCATTGATCCTAACGTTCCCTCCACTACTCCGATGGGAAAGCGTCCGCATGAGTCCATCACTAATCAAAATTAAAGTAGTTGGTATTTGCTTAATTATACTTTGGTTACTTTGAATAGCCCAGGTCTTCATTTTGAGTGCTTCATCGAAAGTATTATTTATTGATAACAAGCAGTCGATAGAAACTTCATTATTTGTTTCAAGTTTGGTTAAAATCGGATTCAAATTGATTCGGATATTTTCAATCAAATACTTGATGTTCTGTTCAAATAGAAACGATTTTTGATGATCTGCTGAAACACTTATTAAAAACAATAAATTTATTGCAAATCTAAACATTATTTAAAATTAGTCTTTTTTCTTATTAAGATAGCTATGAAACTCTTCACTCATCTTATCTTGGCTCAATAAATGATTAGAACTGCTCTTTCTTATGCAAATATTTATATTTATTTGAACTTCTGTTGATGTGAATGAGGAAAATTAAAAAGTTAAACATTTAATTATTATGAAATATGACTTTTAAATAAATTAAATTTGTCTTGATATTGCTTTTTTAGTAATGTAATTTTTATTTCAGATGCAAATGAAGTCTAGTCTGAAGTCTGGTATTCTATGGCAATAATCTATACTAGTACCTCAAAATATCATTTACCCTGGCAAAGGCCCGTGTCTAAAATGTCAATTTCTTTCATACATGTACTAGGGGGGGGGGAGGCAAATACTTTCAATAATATTTCAAAAGCTTATTTAAATATCAATGGCATATCTATTTAAAGTGATAACAATAAACGAAGAGGTTTTCCGACGATTCAGACAATGGAGAGATGAGAAACGAAAGTGATTTCGAGCAAATTACTGGTTCCAAACTATTCTTATAATCCGATCAGTATCAATTTTAAGCAATTAATTATTTATTTTTTGAAATGATTTCTAACCACACCTTATGTTTAAGGCATAATTTGTTATAAATTTTATTATTTGAATTTAAAAAAATTAATTTTAGCAAAATTACTACCTTACATTTTTAAAATCATCATGGTAACTTTTAATTAAATAAGCCTTTGATTAACATTTTTAATAAAAATTACTATTTTATGCTTTATATACCATATTTTAAAAGCAGGTTATCTGTTCAGTCATAAATCAATGATTCAATGCTGTACTCGTGATTGCAGTTACAGTGTTTTGATTTTCTTTCGATTCATTATCTGATTTGACAATTGTTTTCGTTTTATTTTTTATTTATTTTTTTCTGAAAGTCTTTAATTGAAATGAATTGGATTTCTGTATTGATTTTAATTATTAAAACCAAGAACTTTATTATAGTAAGGCTTGGTTTCAAATGTCAGCATTTGATCTAAAATATCAGTAATGGGTTTCTGATTGATTATCTTTTTAACCCAGGACTTGATCTTTTTGCCTTGTTAATTGTATGAAATTTCATAAAGTACAAAACCCCAGCTTGTTTGATAGAAAGTATGATAGCTTTATTATTTATTTAGTTGTTAATAAATACCCTGCGATTTTTTAAAATTTAAATTTAGCAAATTAGATTGTTTGATTGAATGATCAAGTGCAAAATAAAAACAATAAGTTTGTTACTTTCATTGCTGTTTTGAATTTTTATCAAAAATCATAATTATATTAATAAACATTGAAGTATTTGATTGAGAAAATATCCGAATCAATTTGAACCCTCTCTTATCAAAACTTGAAATCAGAATTCAATTCTTAAAGTTTAATATAAAGTTCATTAAATATGAAAAAATTAAAATTATATGCAATTATTTTTATTGTATTTGGAATTAATTACCAAGCCATTTATCAAGTTTATTAAATAATTTTGTTCTTAAATGAGGTAAATATGTTGTTCCTGTAGAACAATCCCGTCTCCAATTTATGCAAATCGAGTTTTTAACTTATGAGCAAGGGTTTCTTTCTTAAGTACCAATATACAGAATGGTATAATTTTAGCCCCAAAGTAAGGACATGTCGGTGGACCTCATTCACAATTCTTATTTTTTTTGCAATTTTTTGGTAAACACTTCTTAATTTGTTTGACACTTTTATTGCTTATCAAGTAGAGGTGACAGTCGGATCGGATTCGGATCTGGCTAAAAATCTCGGGATCAGATCGGATCGGATTGACACATCCGATCTGAAAAAAATCAGAAACTCTAATTAGTTGAATTATAAACTGTAGAACCAAAAGAAATCTGAAGCATTTTTCTATGCAATAAAGTCAATGATATAAACTGTAGTGGTGTGCAAGTAGGACATCCTAAATAACTCCTTTTAGATCCTAGATTTTATGACTTATCTTCCTAGGTTTGAAAAATATTGTTCTATAAAATCGTAGAGAAACTCATCCCTCTCAAAAATCGGCCTTTTTAAAATTTAGCATTATAACTTGACTAATAGATAAAGTGTGGCCTATTTAAGTTTATTAACATTTTAAATGTCCGGAAATAAGAGTTTTAATAACAAAATGGTGGAAAATTGGCATTTTCGGTTGCAATTTCAGTTTACTATTTTTTGAAATATATTCTCCTATATCCGCCAAGATTTTGATTGGAAAATGAGTCTTTATCCTCTCATTTCATCCCCCTCTAGAGTCACAGACCTTGTACACCCCTGCTGTAAAGCAATTAATAAAATGTGGATTCGGATTTTCGGATCCGATCGGATTCGGATCTTGCAAAAAATCTCGGATTCGGATCGGATCAGCTAAAATCGATCCGACTATCACCTCAAGCACACACTTGCCGTCCCCCAATGGGAGCCGTCCCCGATAGTTTTTACATTAAATGATTACTAAATGAGACTAAATTTAAATGACTGTACTGATAAATTTGTACAGATACAACCATTATCAAAATGATTAGAGGGGAAAACCTGATCGAGCTCAGTCAATGTTGATGACATAAAATTATCAAATTATTTGCTGAAAAACATCCGTTCGGATAACTTATCTATTGATTGGTTTGTCTACAGAACAACATATCAAATATTTCTCTGATTTTATAAATAGAAGAGTGATTTTGGTCTTTAATCACATATTCTTCTGATATTAGTTTTAATGATGTCTTCAAAAAGAGTAGTGTTGGCCTATAGTGGAGGACTGGACACCACCTGTATTCTATTTTGGCTAAAAGAACAAGGATATCAAGTTATATGTTATACTGTCAGTTGATTTTCCTTTTTCCCCCTTGATTAATCATTTACTTTCAGTCAGATGTTGGACAGGAGGAAGACTTAGAACAAGTCAGAGAACAGGCTTTAAAACTCGGAGCTGTAAAAGTAAGTCATTTTAAGTTATTTACTCATTTTTAGAAATGCCTTCATTTCAGGCAATCGTTGACAACAGAATCGAAGAATTTGTCAATGAATTTGTTTACCCCTCCCTTTCCTATGGAGGTATTTACCAAAATCGATACCTATTGGGCACATCATTGTGTCGGCCATGTATTTCAAAAGGCATTGTCGAAGTTGCAAACAGGGAGGGTGCTCAATTTATATCACATGGAGCAACTGGCAAAGGAAACGATCAAGTTCGCTTTGAATTGTCCTGTGCTTCAATTGACCCAAATATCAAGGTCAGTTTTGGATAATATCAACAGACTTTAATTGAATTTGACATTCAGTTCATAACTCCGTGGAGAATGCCTTCCTTTTACGATAGATTTCAGGGACGACTAGACCTCTTAGAATACGCCAAAGTATGATAAGTGGTATTCCTTTTGAATCTAACAAAAGACTGAATTCCTTTAAAGAGCAATGGTTTCAAAGTTGGTGCGACCAAAGAGAAGCCCTACAGCACCGACGCTAATATAATGCACATCAGCTTTGAGTCGGGAGTTTTAGAAGATCCATCCCACCCACCCATCGATGACATGTTTTTAATGACCGCAAATCCCAATCAATGGCCAAATCAAAGCGAAGAAATTAAAATTACATTTATTGAGGGATTGCCCCAAATTGTCGAGAATTTGAGCACAGGTTTCAAAGTTGAAGATCGAGTGGAAATTCTCAAATATTTGAATCAATTGGGAGGAAAGCACGGAATCGGAAGAATTGATGTTTGCTTTTATAATTGATTTAATCCAGCTAATGTTTATTATTTAATTTTTAATTTAAGATTGTCGAGGACAGGTATATCGGAATGAAATCACGTGGAGTATATGAGACACCGGGAGGAACTATAATATGGAATGCCATCAGAGATTTGGAAACTCTTTGTTTAGACCGGGTATTCACAGAATAAGAAATGGCCTTCTCTCAAATGAGTAAACCTTTTGATTTAATAGGAAGTCAATAAAATCCGATCCTATTTGGCCCAAGAATTTGCGGAAAAAGTCTATTTCGGACTTTGGTTTTCACCAGAATGTGATTACATCAGAGCCTGTCTTAAAATGAGCCAAAAACTGGTTAACGGTTTCGTAACTCTGGAGCTCTTCAAAGGAAATGCTTATATAAAAGGCAGAAAAGCAATCAATTCGTTATACGACCAGCAATTAGTCAGGTATTTAACTATTTTTTCAGTCAATAAATCCTGAATTAATTATGTAAACTGTGAATAGCATGGACGTTAAGGGCGACTTTACACCCAGCAATGCCGACGGCTTTATCAAAACAACTGCCATAAGATTGACCGCATTCAAGAACATATATAAAAACAGTCCTTATAATTAATACAATTAAAATAACCCAATGATATGAGCTTGAACACTAAATAAATTTGTTCAAAATATTGATTATATTATTTATCGAATAGAGTATTTAGTCTAAAACTGAAGAGCAGAAATTTCAAAGGTCCGTCACCCTAGGGAGATATAGCAGGGGAATAATAACTCATTTTCAAACCCAAATCTGAGGAGGATATAGGGGGTATATTTCAAAAATGGCGGACAGTGAAATGTGAACACTAATGAGTGCAGCCCTGAAGAACCGGAACAATACTCAGACACTGTCAGCATATGTTGTTTGCGCTCTAACTCCGACTCATCTCTAGCGGAGGTTCTCCAGTACTCCAGTTATTACTCCAGCTCTGCCGCACATCTGACGAACTTTCGGTTGAAGACATTGATTCGATTGAGGAGACCTCACAAATGGTAGACATTGACGAATGCATTGTCTTTTGGAAAGGTTGCGATATGTGGACAGAACGCTCGGACGTCAGCAGTTGTCGCTCTTCTTCGATGAATTTTTGTTTGAAATTGAAAGACAGCGAAAAGTCTAAACAATTAAATTGAAGTCAATTCAAGAATCGGTCGAATCTCTAGTTTCTAGACTTTCATAAAAATATTTATTCAATGAAAAGATACAATCGATTGATATTTTACTAAAAAAAATTCCATAATAGGTGTGAACTTCAGTGAAATTTGATTCTCCAATCTAAGAATTAAAATTATAATTAGGTTCTTACTACCAAAACAAGTACTTGAATCATTTATAAAGAAATGTTATCCTGGTTCTCTGAAGCCTTGTGTAAAGGTCAATTAAAATCATATTTGTACAAGATTATCCAATTAATGAATGATTCTACCAAAATGATTGAAAGAAATTATTTAATGAATGAAATGAAAATCTGAATGAATTGATTGAAATGAATAATTGAAAGAAAAAGCCGACTCCTCTGTGGCTCAAAAGCCTCCTCTATAGTTCTGATGTACTTACTATTACTTGAACGCACCGATCGTTCAGGTGGTAGTGTTGGGTCTGCTAAGCACCTTATCATGTGTTGACTTTGAACTGAATATACACTTTAATAAATTGTCATAGCAATCAGATAACCCTTTAATATACTTATACCAAATAATTGGTACATTTTTTTTTATAAATATTGAAAAATAATTTAATGTTAATTTTATTAAAATTGAATTAAATTTTTTAAAATTATAACATTTTTAAACAATTAATGCTCAATCAAGTGGTGTGTGTCCTGAGTTGTTTGTCTCCGCGTACAGAATCGGTGCAAAATACAAGTAGCCCCGGCTACGATCACTATGCTGACAGCCACCAGAATGACGGTCGCCCAGATGGGGAACCCACAACTTATTGCACCCTCCCTATAGTGGTGGGAGCATTTTTTATAGTCCTGTCGATTCTTCAAACTTTCGACTTCTTTTATAAACTTTTGCAAAATATCTGTCTTACAGTTTGACCATTTGATTGCAGCGCTTTTCATACAGAAGCTCATATCCCACAGCCCTTAATCAGTATATAAAGAAAATTAATTAAATTAATAATCTTGTCTTTTCCAATTTTGAAAATGCTCTATCTGAATTGAGAAATTCAATTACCACAGCAAACAGATTTCAATTGCTTGTCATTAATATCAGTTGTGTTGACATCGAGCGGCCGTTTGTCAATGGAACTAAAAATATTCTGTGCGAAAGTCAACTGACACCGTATTATTTGAGCGATCGATCGGTGAAAGCATTTTTCGCGAATCAAATTAATATTAACAATGCCTTCAAGTGAGCGGCAAAACGGTAATGAAACGAAAATAATTAAAAGCACAGAGATTTTCATGATTTCAGTCGGTTTGTCACTTCATAATCACATCAACATAGAACTTGTTTTACATTTTACTTTTTTTATATTAGGTTATAAATAAACTGATAAAAGTCTATTTTGCACGATTATAATTTAGTGTTTTGAGAATATTCATTGAAATTATGTAAACATTTTTAAAACGACCAATTACTGAAAATTTACTTTTTTAGAGTAATGACTATGAAATTTTAAATCAGGAATGAGTCTGAGCAAATGAAAATGCTCATTCAAACCCAAAAATGTTTGATCGTTCTCTTCAATTCAGTCTGGTACAGTGTAGATAAGGAAGGGTAATAAAAAGTATTGTTTAATTCAATGAATTGATAACAAAATTATATGATTTGCACTTAAAAATGAAATTTAATGAGGAATTTGAACCAAAATATTCTCATTGTTTTGTAGTTTATTCAGAATTTGCTCGAATTCAATGACAACTGAGTTTATTCAGGATTTATTTAATTTTTCTTTAAACTAATCCTGTTAAAGTTTACATAGCTTTTAGTTTAATATGAGTACATTTCAATCATGTGATCAGCAGACCTGAAACAATGCCTCTTCTAATCAGACACACCTTCGTCTTCCACTTGACTTTTATCTGAATATGTAGACAAGAATACATGTCAGCCAGCAAACCTTATCAATTTGTAGTCCTGTTCCTGGTAACTCAATTGTTCATTTAGAAAGATCGAAATTCTTTACTACTCATTGCAAACTTCTATAAAGTAATCAATTTTAAGCAAATTATGGATTATTTAAAAAATCGGTTTTTTTTTACTTCAATGGGATTTAATAAAAGAATCTAAAATACAATGGATTTTTGATGGCCAGACCTCAAGATTCCTGTAATTAAAGTACAGAAATCGATTTGATTAGAGGAAAGACATTCAATTTTCAAATATAATTTCCAAATTAGTTAATCAGTTTTGTAGATAATTGTATTTAAATAACAATAAAACAGTAATAAAACGAAAAAACAGTTTTTAAATCACTAGAAATGATGAGTTGTTTACAAAAAAAAATCAATTCAATTGAAAAATAAATATTTATTTCCTAACAAATTGTAATTCACTATAATTTTGGGAATCAAATAAAGTTGTTTTCATTGATCAGTTCTGTTCAGACGGTTCGCCAAAATCACTAAAATTAAGAATTTTTCTCTTCGATTGTCTGATAAACATTTGTTGTCTTAAATATATTTTCAAACCCCCTTTTATTGCAATGAATGTGAGGCCGCCCTAAATATTTCAATAGAATTCCGTTTAAAGACTTAAATTTGAGGAAAGGGTTGAAAAAGAATACAAACCAAAAGGGCTTTATTCAAATCAGATTCGACTGAGTCATAAAGAGTTTGTCCGACAAATTTGGCGAAAGTTGGAAGCAATAGTGCGCCGCAAAAGGCCCGGCATATAGACGTTCCGCTGACATTGATTTCGATGTGATTAATGATACCGTTATTCCTCTCGATCTGAACCGCATTATCCAAACCCAAGAGATTTCGTTCCATATTTTCTCTGACAAAGCCTTCGGCCGGTCTTCCAGTCAGAAACGTGAGGAACGGCACCTTATGGTAGTGTCGACGCCATAGCCTCAGAATCATATTTTCCCAATTTATCAATTTTCCGGCGCATAACAAGAAGGGAATGGATGGCAATCCGATCAATGCAAACGATAGGTTAGAGCTTTCAATCAGTTCTGCCGTCCTATCGGCGCCTTATGTCAACAAAACATTTAATCAGTGGATCAGATCGTCTGACAATCAAATACCGATTATTTGATGACAAGTGAGGGCCCCATAAGTGAAAGCACTCATATAGAGAGCGCCGGCAACGCATAAGACCATAGCATATGTCGACACTAACAACAAATCAAATCATAAAATAAGAATTGAATGTTTCTGACCAAAGATCACAATCCATACCATTATTGATGGCAGACTCATACCAAAGGATCAGATCAACTAATTTGCCTGAAATTTGAAGAAATTGGTTAAGAATTTCAAAACTGAAGAACGATTTGGAGTACCATTTGGAGGGAAGACCAGAACGTATTGTGTTTTACATTGGGAACACCTGACAGCAACACTTGTGTCCAATTTTTGTTTCTCATCGATCCAGAGCTGAAGACATTCGTTGTGAATCCATTTGGCTGTTCCTCTGCAACGACATGGACTAAGCCATCGACCACCCGATGATTGACTACTATTAGAGGTCACCGATTCTCTGTCCAACTCTTCCTGACCTAAACACAGCCAACACTGACGCCTGTGTGAAGACAACCATAAAATGTGGTTAAGTTTAATAATATTTGGATAAATGTCTGAACAAATTCAAACCTTTCAATAATTGAACTATCGGTGGAACTATTGGTCCGATGAGTTATCGTCGTTTGGCTTTCTTCGGAGGTTTGGATCAGACTCTGATTCGGGTCCAAATCGGAGTCATTGTCAACAAAATTGTTCTCATGATTATCACTGTTTTCCATAATTTAACCGCAAATTTAATTGCTTTTAAAAACTGATTTCAAACTAAAATCTAATAAATTAACTGAAAAATGAATGAAACGATTCGTTAATTAAAAGTCAGTTTGAAATCAGAGTTAAAGACAATCAAAATTAATTTTAAAAATTAAATGTTTTCTCAAATGATTTCATCAGATGTTTGAAAAGACGTCAAAACAGTTGATCGATGACTCAACTGATCCATAGATGGCATTACTCTTTGAATGTCACACAAATGCCGACATCTTTTTCGGTCACAAACTTTTACCATCAAAATAAAACGTTCAAAAATGTCTGTTTTATTGTTCCCTTAAAACATATAAAATTAAGTTACCCTGTTATTAAGAGCTTTACAAGGTAAAATATATTCATAAAGATCACATCTTGTGGTAAAAATAAAAATAACTTAAATTCAAATGAGTAATTTGGGTTTAATAGAGCTATCTAGTATGTTTAACGTGTTAAATCTATGCCTCCCTTACTTCAGAAAGAGGACATCTTTGATGAATAAGTGAATATCTTCTCCAACATTCACTGCCATTGAGTTGATATTGAATTTGATTCAATTGTGGATCAAATCAATAAGTTTTCAATAATTAATATTTTAATAACCAATTAATTGAATTTCAATTAAGTTTTGTCTCAAAATAAAATCAAAAATGTTTTGTTTGACCTCAAAACTGATCACATCTTCGGCGCCGATTACTATCGGGTAAGGAATCAATTGGTTTTCCTCTTAAAATATTCTGATCACAACTTATCGATCCATCCTTTTCTATTCAGCGGCCAAACCAGAGGAATGGCAACACTTAAAGACAGTAATTATTCTTTGAATTCCTATCAAAATATCAATTCTTTATCTAATTTCCCGATTCGTTCACTAAATTAATAATCATTTGAATTGTGACCAAAACTAATGAATTTGTCGTTTCTGTGCAACCCTTCAGTCAGAGTACGTCTGAAGTCTGTGACAAACATCCAGAAGATCACACAATCAATGAAAATGGTGTCGGCGGCCAAATATGCCAGAGCAGAACGTGACCTAAAGGCCGCCCGCAGTTACGGACTCGGAGCTCAGGGTCTGACACAAACACATTCATATCATTCTTCCGGAACTAATGATTTTGTCCAATTTAATAGCTTTCTATGAGAAGACTGATTTAGTCAAAGAAGAAGAGAAGGCAAAACCGGGCACTTTATTGATTGCCATGACCTCAGATCGTGGTCTGTGCGGTGGTGTCCACTCAGCGGTGGCCAAAAGAATTCGGGCCATTATGAACACTGACCAAAACGCCGGTAATATTAAAATTGTTTGCATCGGAGATAAGTCCAAATCGATGCTCGCCCGGTATGACTCCATTACACTTTGGGAAACTCTCTTATTCTGGGATCTTTTGATTTTTAGTCAATACCCTAAGAATATTCTAATGATGTTCAATGACTTTGGCAAAAAGCCGCCCCAATTCGGTGACGCTATCGTAGTGGCCAACTCTATCCTCGAGAGCGGCCATCAGTTCGACGAAGGAATTCTCATTTACAATAAATTCCGGTATTTGTTGCTTTCTTCCTGTCTTTCCGGTCTATTATCTTAGATTTTGAGCCAATTTGTAATTACAGGACAGTCGTGTCTTATGTGACGACCGAAATGCCAGTGTTTAGTCTGTCTGCAATAACCGGTTCCTCTAAAATGAATGTCTACGACAGCATCGATGAGGACGTCCTCAGGTCTTATTACGAATATTCTTTGGCATCGCTTATATTCTATGCAATGAAAGAGAACGCCTGCAGCGAACAGTCGGCCCGAATGTCAGCCATGGACTCAGCCTCCAAGAATGCCGGTCAGTATAGTCGACCTGTCCTCTCATTTGTATTGCTTCTAAAAATGTTAATTTTACTCTGAATTTTAGGCGAAATGATATCTAAGCTGACCCTTCAGTTCAACAGAACCCGACAGGCCGTCATCACAAGAGAGCTAATTGAGATCATATCGGGTGCGGCCGCCCTTTAATCACAAGTAGATTGTATTCCCGCCCAAAACAATTGTGTAAAACTGTTTTAATTGGTTTAACTGTTAGTGAAAAATAAATTCAAATTTAAAGACAATTATTTAAACCATACTTTAGTTTATTTTCTGTTCAGTTCTCTTCAAAAAGCTATCAGTTCTTCAGATAATATGAATGAATTGAAATAAAATAATATCGAAATTGAATTTTAAAACAAGTTTTTCGTTGAATTATTGATAGAATAGATCTCTTTGTTATTTCAACGTTTATAACAATTTATCAAATTTTCAAATTGCTTTTGATATTTCAAAAACGTTTTTTGTTATCTTAAAGTCTAATTTAAAGCATTTTTGTTGAATTAAGATTATTTGAAAAGTTGAAAGAAGAGAATGTTTAAAGCGTTCAAATTTCATCCATTTTTCTTCAATTCCTGAGAAAAAGTTCTTTAAATATTGACTCCTTTTGTAATAATAATAGAATCTGTTTTCTAACTTTCCTTGATTTTCGGCATTTATAACATTCTAGTGGACGGCTTAGCGAGTCTTGTCACAACAATTAGTACACTTTTAATTAGAGATGACCAATCAACATTTTTGAAGAAGGAGACATATTTTTCGGCCGCCAAAAGAGACTGGAAACGCCATTTCTAAAATATTTCCGGCGTTTTTGAGCCTAAATTCGCTTAATTAGGTTATAATTAGGCAATTTTGCAAAGTTTGCAAATTCCTAAAAATAAAAATGGAAAAAATGGTCGATTTCTGGGCACCATTTGCAAAATTGTCTGAAAACGGAATGCGGGAGAGGACGGGCAAAAATACCCCTTTTGTCCTCTACCTTAAATGAAATAACTTTTTTATCCAATCAGGGCATTAAAAGTGTCCTGGTTAAATGTTCTCATAATATCATTTCAGTCAATTCCTTATTAAGTTTATGTGATCCTTAAGTTCAAAGTTGCTGTTAGTTTGTAGGTTAACAGTACAGCTCTAACCGCGCATACACTTAGGTTTGTAAGCTATGGATGGGTAGCTTACAAACTATGGATGGGTAGCTATCAATAAGATTGAAGAATAATAAAACAATGTACAACTAAAAGTGATCCGGATTAGTATAATCCGAGATAAAATCGGAGGAATTATTTTATTGGCAGTAATAAATGTTATGTATTTAATTATTAAATGGGATAAAATGGTTTCAAAATATATTGAGAAAGAGTCATTGCTGAATTATTAATAGCCCAGGGTATTTTTTCTTTCTTAAAAATTCATACAAAGTAAAGAATTTTCAAATAGGTTTGAAATTTCAGAATTCTTTAGAATTTTTAATCTTTTTAAGAATCTTTCCCTTTGTTAAATTGGAATTCCTTGAAAAATTTGGAATTAAGCATGTTCAAAGAGATGAAAAGTTCTTTACCATTCAATATTCTTGGTTTTGAAGGCTCTTTGTGTGCGCGGATTCAGGTTCTCATGTTTCTGGCAAAACCTGTGGACTATTCCGATATTTATGAAACTTTTTCAGTTGAATACTCTTTTGAACGATTAAATATTTGAGAAATTTACTGAATTTACTGAATAAAGGAAACAAATTGAAAAAACCTTTTTTTATTCCGAATTATTCCGTAATAGTTCTGAAAAATTGAAGAATTTCTAAGAAATTCAATTACTTTACTCTTTTGGAATATTCTTTACATTTCACTTGGAGAGATTATGTAAAAGAGTCAGAAAGTCTGGCAAAGAATCCCTTAACCAGATAATAATGAAATGTCAGATCAATAATGAAAACTCATTATTTTTTATCTAACATTTTATTTCTTCAAAGCATTAATTCTCAGTTTTATATTCGCTTTTTATATTATATTTAAGCGAAACTTCAATTATGTTCTGCACTGAATGTGAGACTAAATTGTAATCATTTGTCAAACATTTGGCCATTAAATGCCTTTACGCCACTGTTGGAGCGCTCAGAAGGTTCAATCTCAGCACCTCCTAATGCTCTATTCATGCTCTATCCCTATAAGGAAGAGATTTTCCTGGATTACATGATTTAAATTTAAAATTTAACTTGCAGATATATTTCGGGAAGTGTTACTTGAGTCCTTGGAATTAATAAAGTCATTGAATCATTGAAGTTAAGCCTTGTATATAAAATTATCGAGGAATTACTATGCAAAATCAATAATGATCAATTTATTAATAACCTTATCCTTACGCAAAACCGTTCAAGTATAAAACTAAGGGAGGGAGGGGAGAGAGAGAGAGAGAGAGAGAGAGAGAGAGAGAGAG
>JAQIWP010001108.1:0-17259 GCA_034695525.1 Euzetes globulus | reverse complement strand
TTTTATATCTCTTCGTTTTGTAATTTTTATCTAGTCACACCACATGTATATATATGTATATATATATATATATTATCGGTTTTTAAAAATTCAGTAGTAGGTCTGGGTATTCTTTATATAATCCAATACTTCATTATTTTTGGAAAAATTCAGAACATGGTTATTTTTTTGTGTTTAAAAACTGCAAAATCCGGAAAACAAGAGCAAATGAACTAATTTATAATGGTGTTGTTCTCTTCCGATGAATATTTTCAACTGAATTATTTAGAAATTTATTGGAAATTAATTCTTTATAATACGACATTTATACAAAAACTTTATTAAGGCTGGTTGTCCTCATTTGCAGACAGCTACTAATTTTAAAGAATCCCATTTAAGAGAATCCCGATTTAAAAGGTTGACTTTTCCTGACAACTAGAACCACAAATTCCAAGAATTGATTTGACAGCTTATAATCTAGCCTAATTAAAAAGATTCAGAAGGTAAACAGTTGTTGGAAAGAAAATTGTTTGCGAAATGGATTCTTTCAAACCGTGAATCACATTTACAGTGTTTCTAATAATTTTCATTAAAAGTCACATAAATTATTGAAGAACTGTTTCATGAATTTTAATAATTATAATCAATAGTTTTATTCGCAATATAACAGATGAAATATAGGATTTTTAGTGTTTTCATTTAATACCAAGTTCGTTAATCAAAGAAAGGAAATTCAAACTACAATGCATTTATTGCAAACATTTATATAATTATGTCTTTGTTTTTGTTGTTGTTTTCATACTTTTCTACATAAGTCTCAAGAAAATTGCTGCAAATTTTAATAGAAATAAGATATTTGTGCTGAAGAAAACAAGTAAAGGGATTCATTACTCGATTACAGAGTGAATACATTTCTTTATTTATGAGTTTCCAAGTCTTTAAATGTATTAAATTTAATCTAAAATTCAATTTTAACAAAAGCGAGGATTGAATCAAATTCTAATTATTCAACAAAAATAAGCTTAAAGTTCTCAACAAAAAGTAAAAGGATTAGGAATAAGGAAATTGGTTATTCAAAACACAGCTTACAAGAATATTCATGCAGTCGATTGGAATAAGCAAGGCTATTTAAAAATTGAGTACATCCATGAATATGCATAAGTAGAAACACTTTGTGAAAATTTATTTATACAATTGATTGCATACAAAGTCATCATTTTTCAAGACATTTACAGTGCTTTTAAAAGAAGAACAACTCATTCAACCCATTCCTTATCGACAGAGAACAGAGCCCTAAAGAAAATTGAAAAATTCGTTATCAGTCGGAATCCGAGGAGAAATAAATAAACAAAAAAGGACAGACAGTGAATAGCAATTCACAAGTGGCTCCCATTTGAAGCACAAATTGAATCAACAAAAAGAAAACAACAGAAAAACTGATGAATAAAATTGAAAAGAATTCGTTGGAAAATTGGAAACAAATGAACGGCAGAGAAGTGTCGACCAATTTATTACTAACCCGAAGTCATTTCAGACAAATCCACACTTTCTTAACAGAAAAGCACATAAAACACAATTGAAATTTAGAGAAATAATGTAAATAATAAAACGAATGGTTATTATTCAATGGAGACGAATAAAGCGAATCAAATGGACGCAAATTATTACATTTAAAGCTCTCCAAAACATTATACACGCATTTTATTCAAAACAAATGTGTGAATTGTTTTCATTCTCATTAACAGAAGTGAATATTCTTATAAATATTCGAAAGAATAGTAAAGTAGAAGACCTGTAATATCAGCTGAGGGTTCATCCAGTGATAAGCATGGTGTAGACTCAATACCACTGGCAACGAAAAAAGTTCCTATTTATTCCCTCTAAGTTTGTTATTTTTAATTCCTTAATTCCTTTCCTAAAAATGTTGCAAACTATCTTCTATACTTTGCCCATCACTGGTTGAATGTAGTCATGAATGAATGGCTGAGTTCAGGCATATTCAATATACGATTTGCATTTGGTCCTATCGTTTATTATTATTTTTTACTTTCTTTGATGCAGAGAAAGGGAGGGAGGTAGGGAGGGAGAAAGAGAGAAAGCGTTTTTAATTCAACTAGTAAAGTCACGTTCACAAACTTTTATAAATGTTGTCTTTGGAAGTCGTTGTTGAAGGAAAAGCGTCACACAATTGTGTGCCATTCCTTTGGTGTTGTGCTGAAAGAGCAATAAATTGTTGGCGAAACACATTTCCTTTAGTATAGCGACGACCACACAATTCAGAACTTTTCTGCTACTCTATTATTAATCGAAATGTTTTTATATAAATTAAAAGTCTAACTACACTTTTGGTAGATTTTTATTAGACTTTTACACGACTCGAGTGTATTATTCACTCAAAGCCTTAATTAAGTCATTATTTTCTTGAAAGTATTTTTTGCAGTTTTGAGAATAATTTTCTCAAAAAAATAAATAAATAAATAAAAGGAAAGTGTAATTAATTTTAAAGCACTCAAAGAGTTTTCATGCAATTTACTAACACACTATATTTGCAATTTTCACGAGAAGTCACTGAAATGTTTCTGAAAATTCACAAATTGGTAAATTTTTATGCATTTCCAACATTTCTGATAAAACGCTGTTTTAAGAGCTGTCCTCATAAGTGAGAGAATTGAAGAAACAAATCAATGGACAAAACCCATCGTTTTATGCATTTCAACCCCAAAGAAGTATTGAATTTCTTTGTGTGTGTGAAAAATGATTTCAATTTGAGTTGATTTTGAATCAAATGTTTGTTAAGACTCTCAGACAAGTATTTCAATCAAATAAAAAGTATTTTCAGCCAAGAAATTCAATACTAGAAGAGTGGTATCACATATTCATTGCTTAACACTTGCGCTAAAATAAGAACCAATTTTTGTGGGCATAAAATAACATCTAGTCTTTACTGAGAATTTTCATCGAAAAACGTATAAATTTATATATAAGTTATATTTAAACCATCTATTAGTCAGTTATATAAGAAGAGACGCCACACATAATATTCATTGAGGAGGGAGTCTTCAAATGAATTGGACTGACTTTTAGAAGAAGTGCTGACTTATTAATAGAAAAGAAGAGAAGTTTTTATTAATGTCTGAATTGACAAACAAAATAAATAAACCCCAAAATTCCGTTTCGCTTTAGAACATACCATACATATGAAGAGGCTTTCCTTTCACTCATCAACGATATGGAAAAGTAGGCGTTTTATTACTTCAATAGATATATAAACTCTAATAAGATATGAATATTCTTGAAGTCAACAACAAATTCAATGAATTATTCATCGAAATATTAATATTATTATTGAATAATATCTTCCTCAGTAGTGGTTTTCATACTTTCAAGAATTTTCATTACATTTACCGTATTACCTAGAAGTTAAGAGCACACCAGTGTAAAACGAGATTAATAATGCTGGGATGTATAGTAGCATACCAGTCAAAATGGATATCAAGTTCAAATTTGTAACTTCAAATTTCCAATTCTGTATTTTTGGGAAATATTAGTCACACATATCGGCATGCTCTTATTTTCGGGGTAATACGATATAATCATTTTGCACACATTTAAACTAGTAAATATTGATCGCCATGAATACAACGCCTTTGCCATAAAAACCTTTGAAAATACAAAAAACTTGCCACTATTTATGGCTGTAGTTAACCATTGACTGAGTTTAACGGATAAATAGATAATTATTTGCTTAAATAGACAACAGTAGAGAAGAAGAAGAAGAAATTGTTTTGCTTCACGAATGACAGATAAAAAGTGATCAAACGGTAGTGAAAATGGCAAAAAATGGTTGCCTTTTGGACGCAAATGGAAAATTTTCATCGTTTATGGCCTTTTGGCTGCAGTGATGCCACAAAGAAAAATAATGTGCGAACAGAACGATGGGATGCCTATAATGTTAGTTATGTAGAGCATCAAAATCAGAGTCCGGTCCAGTCGTTAATCTATTTTATCAGTCGCTAACATCGCACTGGGAAAAATCAATCAAAGCGTAAGGGGATGTCCACCAGTGTATAGAATCTACTGATAGACAATAGTCGATGAAGACTTGGCTCGACTGGATTGCTAACTGCAGTACATTTGACGGTCCTCTCCTTACAGCTGTCGCAACATAAATATATTTTTTATCTTAAGAACGGCGCAAAAATGCGGACCCAAATGAACCGAAAGATATGAAAGATGTGAGGAATATAGTGATAGACATAAAGTTATGTTTAATATATTGAATGGAATAACATTTTTCTCCATTCAATACTTGTTTACTGCGATGGACACAAAAATATCATTTTAGAGAACAATCTTTTCTATCACCTTTGAAATTTTCAACTACTTATTCAATTGTTATTCATTGAGAGAATTCTGAGTGAAATTAATATTTTTAAAGCATGGTTAATAGTTTCAAAAGAAATAGCCTTGAAATTCTTTAAAAGAACGAAAATATCAAATTGCTGAGCATTCAATTGAACATGACTAAACAATAGACGTGGAGAAGATAATTATGAAACTTCAACCCAATCGATAAAAAGCATTTCCAGACAAAATGATCCTGAACTTAAACTAAACATTGGGTAAGAAAAGAAATTTTCTTGAGTATGATTATGAGTGAGTAAAGAAGTTTTTGCAACATTTACTTTTTGAGTCAATTTTCAATTAAGCGAAGAATGGTCTCAACTCAGAGCTTCAATAAAATGCATTTTCACTCATATGATGTACCCCTTAATTGGCAACAAATGTCAGAATACATATCCAATTCATAGCAGAAGAGAATTGCAAAAAATATGCAAACATTGCAATTATGTCGAGAACTATTCGTTTAATTATTTCTGATATTAGAAGAGGAGTAGTGGAGGAAATGCATCGTAAAAAAAGATGTGGCCGTTTGGGCGCAAAATTAAGACATAATACCAGTGCTAACCATTTCCTCATATAAATTGTAGAAATTGACGAAAGAAATGTCTTCAACTCTTCTTTATCTTTCATATGAAATGTCATTAAAATTAAATGCAAAGACGTCTTAAGCAGTGATCATCAAAGGGGTAAGGGTTAGGACAAAACTCTTTACTGTCGAGAATTTTGAAAAGCCCTTCCTTTAACCTGCGGCGCACTGAAGGGACCCTTCTTAAAATTTCTGCTAATTTGTTCATTAATTTAAGGAATGTTGGTTTGAAAAGTTAATAATAGTTTAATTATGACCTAATTAAGTAAATTGATGCTTAAAATAACCGGAAACATATTTAAAAAGAAAATAACGAAAAAATGCCGTTTCCGATCACCATGTTTTGTAAGCCCGCTCCCCCTAGAAAATTTGTGAAAAACCACCCCTTGACCCCTTTTGCAGTCGAGGAGCTTGCTGATTCCTGGTCTTAAGACTTGAATGTCTTTTTCTATTTATGTCGAAAACGTGGGACAAAACGGCAAAACTTCAGACATAATCACGAGATTTGTTATCAATTAAACAAATTAGTTGTCATTTCATGTGATTCTTCTTCATTAGAGGCAAAATTGTCTTAATTAGTTTCTTTAAATTGCTTTTTATTATTGCATTGTTCCAAACATGTTATCATCAAATTTAAAAACTAAGAAAGGTTAGATACCTATCAAATAGGACATCAAACAAAGATTCATTTGTTAGCATGATAAAATTCAGGTTTCAAATTGATTTAATTATATAAAATTAATAGAAAAATATGAACTAATTTTTAAATATTTGTAAAATAGATTTTGATTAGAAATGAACTGAATTTTAACTTAATTTAATGCTTTTAAATTCGTTGAAGTCGTAATGAAATAGTTTTCTCGTGTTTTATGTTCTTATCGTTATTTTATGGCTCAAATAAAATAACAATTTATGAGTGAAAACAGCGAACAATATTTGATAAATCATTGACTGAAAAGTAATATTCAGAAAATGCAAAAATCAAACGGAAAAATGATTGAAATTGAGAGCAAAGAACGAAAACTGAAATACATTAGGAATTGTTTTGTTGTTTGTGTTATGTTTAGGGTTTGACTACAAATACAAACTGAAAACCGATTTTCCATTACATTTACATTAAGACAATCATATCTTATAGCAGGTCTGAAGTGAAGTCAAAGAATATTCTGTGCTGAATGTTAGGCCAAAAGTGGAAAGCATATCGAAAATTGAAAATTTCAGCAAAAATGAAAAATAAAGACAAACAACAAAAGCGCTGAACAAAATCGAAACCAACTTTTCTTTCTTTGCTTAGTTTTCTGTCTATAAGTGAAAATAAAATGCACTTTCCTTTAGTCTCAAGTGATTTATGAATATTATTATTCATATTTTTAAACATTTATTTAAGAAAAAAGATTGGATTTTCTCTACAAAAGTAATTTCTCCACATTTTTATTCTCTTTAAACAAATGACTTTCATAACAATTATTACTGAAAGATGAGAGCCTTTTCAAAGGAAAATTGTAAGGATTTTATGCATAACGGAAATAAATCCATTGAAAAAAGGTTTAAATTTGGGAAAACTGAGAGCAAAAGTGCGGAAAAATAAGATCTGAGTATTTGAGAGCCTATTCAGTGGTGCGAAACAAAAAACAAAAGTATGTTTCAAGTGTTTGATTCGCATTGGATTGCACTCAACGACAGTCACTTCAATAGAAAGGGTTACCAAAGTAGAGGAAGCGCTCAACATTATATTCTGTTCGGCTCAAGTATCTCAAAATATTTGCCTTGTTCATCACAAATTAGCCATTGAAATACTAGTTAATTATCAAACTACTAATGGATTTCGATTTTTCGCTCGGATTTCAAATTCATTTCAACGGAATTCACAAATAAAATGTTTGCAAACATTTATTAGAGTTGAAGAAAATAATCGGCGTTTGAATTGCAATTCAGCAAAATGTTAGCCAAATATTTATGAAAAGGTGAGCACATGTTTATTATTGTTGCACTCAAATGATTGACTCACGAAAATCATGTTATTTAGGTTTGGGATTTGCAGTTATTCCTGTGCTTTGATAATATAGACTCTCTGTTTTTTAATGGATTGTTGACTTCAGAAAGTCATTCAATAGTCGATCAATTAAAACATTTGTTTCAATGTTGTACTCAATTAAAACTAAAATGAATGTTTCAACCATTTAATTGTTTTCGAAGAGCAGTCACGAAACAATTGGAACAAAGAAGTTCTCAGCAAAAAAACTAATGAAACAGTTTATCAAAACTGATTTTAATTTAGTTTCAACTAATAATCTGAGGAAACATAATAACTAACAAAAGGAGCAAATTTCGTGAAATACTTCAAACAATAGCAAAAGAATTTGCTTTGAAATACTTCTTTTCATTACTTCAGATACTAATTATTTTGGATTTACTATAAAACAAACAAAACTTATGATAAAAGACTTGTGTATTATTACTAAAAACTTATTATAAAATTATTATTAAATTTGATGATTAATGTTGGGTTGGATTACAAATGGAAAAGAAAAATTTCAAAGATGATATCATTATTAAAACCTTCGACTGAAAGCTACTTTTAAAAGATTATTCACCGATTTAATAATTATGAAATTGTATTCAATGAATAATCTTATTATTTGCTCCAGAATAATCCTGTTAATTATACAGTAGTATCACTAGAGGGACCAACTATTTGATCCTCAATGCATTATTGAGTCAAAATTGTTATCCAAAGACAACTCAAAACAAATAATTGAATGGTTTTGCAAAATCTCATCAAATATTGAATTTAAATCTCAAAGTTATTTCCGTTAAATTTACTCAAACTTTGATAAATATTCTGATAATTTTAACAAAGAATGCCATTAAAAATCAGAGCACAGGATCTGATTCTGAGAAAATCAAACATAATTTAATCGAAAAAATTTTAAGCAGAAAATATAATTCAATTTTTAGCCGAAAAAGTGATGAAATGGCAAATCCAAGCGAAAGGCTGTGCAATAAATAACGAAACTCTCAAATAATAGGATTACGGTTTGGCGTCACTTCATAGGGCTTTTGATGCGTTAATATCTGCATTAGTCGAGCAAATAATCGGCTGAAAATTTTTTGACTTAAATGAGATACTTATTAAAAGGGGGTAATGAGCCTCAAAAATTTAATACTCTTGCAACTCTGTACTAACCGCCCGCCACACAACTAAACACTTTTCTACAGAATATTCTTTGCAAAATTTGAATATCAAATTGAATTGAGTTTTATCTTAGACTTAAGGAATAACTTTCTTTATAATGTAAATTTATCAATTTTGCTCAGGTTCTTGCCTGGGTAATTGATTTTTCACGCTATAATTTTCGATTAGAAGAGATTGAAACAGATTTTTCCGAGAATTTTTGGTAAAAGAATTTCAATAAAACTTTATATCAAATATGAAAATCCAAGCGTTAATTGAATGTAAAGAGAACTTACATTGAATTTTACAGTTGGGATCATCTCCTGTCTTATTAATACCCGGGTGTTAATGGCTATTCAGATATAAATGATGAGTCTGTAAGAAAAATAGAGATAATTATAATAAATAATTGAATCCAATATTTCATTCAAATGAAAATTATTATAATTAAAAGTTTTTAAAATAAATGAGACCAAGAAATCATTTCATACGAGTCTTCACATAATTACAGCTCAAATACAGAAATCGATTTAAAGTCAGGTTTGATATTCTGAGCGCAAGACTGTCATTGAGATCTTAATGCATTCAAAAGGAGTTATTCTCATCGATTCAGAAAAGTGAAAAACTTTTAATTAATCGACAAAACCCTTGCATTAGTTGACGATTAACACAATGATTAACAATATTTATCTTTCCTTTTCTTATTTCACAGAAATATTCTAATCTATGAAAACTACTTGAGTAACACCGGGTGTATAACATGTGAATCCATTTGACGTCTTATTGATAGTGTATTTAATAGTGTGTCAGATGTAAGCACTCAATAAATCACTGGAAGAGATCCCTAAGTTTACTCTACTATTAGGCCAAGAATGCACAGAATGGAACAGTACAGCAAACGGAAGGGAAAGGGCTGTAAAAACGCACAATCAATACAGTTATGTATATGACTATCGCATATATAGACAATGTCTGGACTTTCATTTATTCCGATGCATAAAATGATTAGACGAAGAAGTGCCTCAAAAAATGCTGTTCATTAAGACTATTCGCACAGACAGTTATTCTGTGCACTAACAGTATAAGTGATGTCAAAATTGATTTATCGGACCAAAGAATAAATATAAAAAACACAAAATAAACAACAGAAGAGTGAGAGAGAAGTGTAGCCAAAAGACAACTGAATTAATGAGATTTGGCGTAAATATTATTATTCTTTGATTTAAATTTATATACATTTTATTAAAATTATTTATACATTTCGCTGGAATTTATGTCACAGTTTTTTCTATTCACAGAATAATGTATTTTATTTAAATTATAATAAAATACAGACTTTTTTCGTGTATTTATTTTTCATTTCTTCTGTGGAATAAGAGTTGAAATTTATTGCTCGGATTTATTTTAATAAAATAGGACCGGGAAGAGAGTATGAATCATCTTGGAGATGGCCAGATATGTCATTAAGATTATGTTTCTCACACTGATTATCAAATTACTCGATAAATTTATTCGAATGTTTAAAACTTTTCGGTCAAACCCTCTGCGAATAAATTAATTTTCTTTACTTAAAAAATAAAACATTAAATTATACTGGTTATTGTGAGTACACCTGTGCTCTGATGGATATTGAATGTTAAAATGACTTCTCTTAAATGAGTTCCTTGATTATTAATAGAGGATGACCAGGCTCTTTTAAATTAACAAATTTGACAATACATCATGCTGGACCATAAATATTAAGCTTATCCATTGAAAGTGACTGAACCCTTAAAAATGATTCAATTTGTGTCTTCTCCTTCAATACTATAAATGTTTATAGTCCTTGTCTACTGTCAGACGCAAACAATTGACCATGTACAATTTGAATTTGGAATTTATTAAAACTATACTCCAAGTGATGATTATTTAAATTTGATTTGAATTTAAAATAACATAACAGTTCTCACAATTACTGCCAGCAATAAAACTGAGCGCATTTGGAGTGAGGTATGTGCTCTAACAGGTTTATAACACTAATTGATGCCACTCTTCATACAAATTTGGAGCGCACTTACACACAACTGAACAGAAATTATATAATCACTGATAAGGATCTCATTTTAATACAGTTTTTGGGGATTATTAGACTTTATTACGTTGAGTGAGATTCCAATGCATTGATGTCTAATCGGCTTTTCAGACACTCCTCCATCGATTCAGACCAGACTTCAGACGTCAATTAAATTCAAAATTTGATTTCGGGTTATATTTATTAGTCGACTAAAAGTCACGACTTGTCGTTCAGTTTCTGATCCACTTTTCAAATATATTCTTAAAAGAGTTTTGCCACAAAAAAATAAATGAAATTAATTTTACGCATAATTTGAATTCCACTCAATTTTTTTGCTTCAGTTTTTGATTTTATTTATAGTCGAGAGACGAGAGTCAGACCACACATATATCAGAACAGAAAAAATATAAACGCAGACAAAAAACAGAAAAAATGGTTTATTTATTGATAACTTATATTTATAACACCTCTGAGATGAATGAAACGATGAAAATGAATGAATCATTGTTTGTGAGGACAAGACTTTTGGATTGCAATTTATAAGGGGTTACTTCATTTGAGTTATGCTTTGCAGGGCATGTCTGTTGCCGAATGTCTCTTAAGACTAATAACACATTTCTGGTTATCGTATAAGTTATACATTTGGGCCATATTTGACGAAATTTATAATAAATAAAAAACTAAATCTCAATATTGCAGTTTCCAACAGAAACTATTTGATTGAAACAATCGGAACAATACCAGAGACCAAACAATCAACAAAACCAATCAAATTATATTCAAATTTCAGGCACTATAATGAAATAAAATTTGATCTTTGATGCGATAACCGGAAAGTTATGGTTTCAATCATCGGTTATTTAATAGTGAAGGTGGAGCTCAAACTTTCACCTGATCGATTTAAAGATTAATGAAAAACTTTCGCAGGAATTTTACTAAATGGGTTGAGTCAAACAGATAAATATTGAGTTAAATAACCCTTTAATCAATGAAAATAAAAACATGTCATAAATTACAAATTTCAATAAACACAAGATAAGAGCTTTGACATCCTAATTTGACCCTGTTCACAAGATGTACAATGATAAAAAGCATAGCTTTTGAATCGACAAGGTTTTTAGGGGAAAAGCCCCTTATACAGGTTATTTTTTGAAGTAAATGTGTGATATGTATGGAAAATTAGATCTTATTCTATGCAATGAGACATCCCTTCCTCTGATCACATACTCGGGTCTTCCGGAAGGGCTGATTGTAATAAC
Organism: Euzetes globulus; assembly: GCA_034695525.1. NCBI lineage: Eukaryota > Metazoa > Arthropoda > Arachnida > Sarcoptiformes > Euzetidae > Euzetes > Euzetes globulus. Next base: position 5,803 of record JAQIWP010001108.1, on the reverse strand, counting down.
ACTTGAATTATATAAACATAAAAGAGTTATACGAATAAATAGAAAGCAAACAATTCTTATACTTCGGTGTCACTCGAGTGGAACAGAAAGGCATTGGGCGTGAAATATAAAAATATGTACTTTATATGCAATGTATTTATAAATATATGCTCTGAACGCTGGTTATCCTTAAACCTATTCTTCATTCCATCTTATCTACTCATTTATATCTATAGAATAAGAGAGTTGTCAACTGGCAACTTTAATCAAATAGACAAACTCAGTTTCACTGAACCAATCAAATAAGAAATCAGTCGTAAGTTTTCGAAAATTGCCCAAAACTTCCAGAAATTTACTCAAGTGAACATTCGCAGCACTAAATGAAAGTTGAATGAGAGAAAAGCTATAGATATGTTAGGTATGGGTCTTCACATGTCATATATTGTCAGTTGAAAAGACGACTAAACGACAGAAACAGCGATAGAGTCGACAGAAATATTTTTGAATAATAAAACTTAAGGCCAAGAAATATACTGAGGAAAGCCTTTTGAGCGTTACTTACAACCGATGAATGCACTGAACCTTTTTCTTCATCCAATTGCTCTTACGATCAAATATTTTTTATTTATTTTTTTGAAAAAATCGGCAAAAATAAAACTTGTATTTTTCCAACCATTTTCTACTGTTCCCCACTGTTCCCTATGTTGTGTTCAGTCGTTTAACCTAAAAATGGATATCAGTTTTTGGCTATAAAGCGAATAGAATGACATTTCTCCTATTGAATAATGATAACCAAATAGAAAGACACGGTTTGATGTCTTATCTCTTAAACACATTACCGAAGAAGAATCGATGCATTTGTGCAACGCATCCACGTATTAATCAATGACAAGATGAAAACACACATATATTTTGCAGCGAAGAGAAAATTTTCAAACTGAAAATTAATGCGACTATTATTCAAATGATTCGTTTTCTTATTTATTTTCATTGAATGGCAAAAACATATATAAGAATTTGAGATTCAATCGAATCCAGTTTCAGAAGTCTATAAATCTAAAGGCATTAAATAAGATAAATAACCAGTGAAAAAGTGATTATTTTCACTCCAAATGGAAATTTTATTCAATAGATTTTTTCGCTATTTGTCTAAACAGGCCAAGAATATGCCGACGAATGTCTTCTTTCGCTAATATTTCAAAAATTCATATCCAATAGGAATACAGGACTGACTTTTGGCGTAAATGCAAACAATAGTCAAACAGAAAAATTGAAAATAAACTAAGCTAGTATAGAAGGAAGATCAAGGTTTCACAAAAATTACAATAAAATATCTAGGAAATCTGTCAAAATATTTTGCTTTAACTTCCATTTATTTATAGCAAAAATATTCAGTTATTCAAAAAGAAACTGAAAAACATATTTTAAATATTTATAGATATAAATTCTAATACTATTACAAGAGTAAATTTTCTAGAATATTTCCTACGGGAGGTGATCCTGACCACTTCTGGTGAAAGTGAAAGCCAGTTCCCAACAGTATTATTGATGTATTGCAATATTCAGTAGACTATATATTCAATGATAATGTTTGTGAAGAGGGAATTGTTTGCGACGACCGCTTCATAATAATGTTGAGTAACACCCAGTTGTCAAACCATTTGACTTTAGCTATCGGTGCCAATAGCCATGAATAGTGATACTGACATCAATTGCAACTGACTTGAGTCTAGTGCTCAACTCAACAACAGTATAATCATTGACTTCTGAGTGAAAATATTTTTGAACAATTTTTCGACAAAAATAACTTATTTAAGTTTTTCTTATTTGTCAAACACTCGTTTACAGAAATATCTTTAGATTCTTGACAACAAAGTTCTTGTAAATAACTTTTATCAAAATTTCTGAAACGTCGAAACATGAGGACAGACTCAATGACAATACGCCTGAAATGTCATTATTTTGAGACTGAATAGAATTTTTCGTTCATTTGCTTAATGTTATAATTAATGCTTTAGTTTTGTTTGAAAAATAATGAATAAAAGGGATAATGGATTATATAATTTCAATTAAGACAGTAATGTATTGCAGTCTTGAATAAATTAATTAATTAGTATCAAAAAATATTTATATAAATTTAACCAAGTCAATATATAATCAAGTCTTAACTTAGCACCAATTCAGAGCATTTCTATCACAAATAATTAAATTTTAATTTGATAGAAGTAAAAATGAACTTGGTAAACATTTTCTCAATAATCTTTTAAGGTTGAAAACAAATTGCGCCATTAGATTGCCCTGGAGTTCTTCGAAGAGCTTGCATGTCTTTTGTCTTTACAACTAATGTTATTTTCGCTTAATTTGAATTCATTATAATTCGTGAAAATGTTGAACACAATTAAAATTGTTTTCAGCTTAACATCTGATGAGACGGACTGACAGCTGAATGAAAGTAAAAACTATGCTTTCATTCAATCGTTTAATTTAAATATAGTTCAGAAAAGTGCGATGAACTCACAATTCTGCATAACTGGCACTCCTTAAGCCAAATAATATGGGATGTGCAGGATGCGCACAAATTATCCCTGGTAATTTAATTCAATCGATTTTCCATAATTCAATGTAATTTAAAGTGAAAATTACTTTTCGCTAAATTACTAGAACTAAATGGAAGTTTAAGTCAGTGATTATATCTAATCATGGAATGATTCCAATCGATAATCTTGTTCATCTTTGACAAGAAGCTTTCGAATAAATATGTATGACTACAGTAACTGTGTTTGGCTTCAAGAGATTTATTGTTATTCTTATATTGAAAGATATGTAAATATTGAAAATAATTTCTGAAAATGTCTTATCTTAGAACAATTTAGATAAAACATTTCCATTATTAGCAAAAATTTACGACAGTTTTCAACGATTTTCTCTGAATTGAAACTTGAGATTCAGTTCACACTTGACATCATTCCAGAAGTTTTTGTTCATTTCTTTTCTTTCATCTTCTTATGAAAGAGTAAAACACATCCAAAGTATTCGATTATTTTCCTTAAAATTCAATTTCATTTTTGAATATTTTTAGAAATATTTGAGCAAAAAATTCAATTGTTTTGTATGGCATTCCTGAGCACCGTATCTATCGGTCAATAGTTGTAGATCTGGTTCAATACATAAAGACATAAAGATGATAACGAAATATCGAACTATGGATCAATGGCCCGAACCACTCGACCTCATACCAGAGAGCACTCAGGAATTTTCATCCGACAACAAATTATTAATGCAAATCTGGGATAAGAAGATTTTCGAGTGTCAGAACAGAAAAACAACAAGCATTTTCTGAACAGAAGTTGTTGACAAATACAATATCAGAACAAATATCCATATTTTTCTGAATGAAAAATGAACTCAGAATTAAAAATGAAAACACATTTGCAATTAACAGGTCTTCAGTGAAAAGACATAACTAATTCGCTGAAATTAAATGAAAACCAAATGTAATGAATGAGTGATTAGTAGACAGAAAATATGATCTCATTTAGCAAAACAGTGTATGTCATTAACACTAATAACTCATTATTTCAAATATTATTTTTTGTGATAACAATTTTTTGCACCAAAAATAAGAACAGATTAATCAGAAGACAAATTCGTATAAACTTAATAAACACTTTATGAACAATAATAGCCTAACATCTGTTTTGAAAGCTCCAGAAATTATTGATCGCTAGCTTTGAGTTAACAAAAAAAAAAAGTTTTCTCGGAATCAAAAGAAAATTTAATAAAAAGTTGTGTTTGTTTAGCCCAACAACTATTGTGTGAAAAGTGATAACAAAATAACCAAATTATAATATTATGCAAATTTAATCCATGAAAGCAGAGAAAACAGACCAAACATAGGATAGCATTGAGAGCTAATTAAAAACAAGCGAAACAAGTATAGAAATTGCATCCTATTCTATTCTAATGGATTTTCCACCCCCGCTTTCCAACTAACAAAATAGAGCTGCCCAATGCTATCTTGCAATCGCCAAATTGCATTATAATTTTACATAAAATATATTATTTCATTTGAATGTTCTAAGACAATCTAAGACAATTTTATTAAAACTTTCTTAATCTCTCTTCCACCTCATTTTCAACTTTTCAACTGTAACTTGTCAATATTTTCCTAGATTAACCTGGCCACCCCGTTAATCCTATAGCACAAACCATTTCCATTAAAGTTCATTATCTTTTAATATATATTTAGGACAAAACTAATCAAATGTTTCACTAATGGAACCGATGGAACCGTCACTCGTCTGGATAGACACTGAGCGCTAAGAAGAGAAGGGATAAAAATCTGAGAAGAGTTAGCAAAACATGATATCCAACAACAAAATCTAATTTCATATTATTCTTGGATTTCGAACAGAATAATATTTTTTCCCTTAAAATAAACAAAAGTTATGGAAAAACACCGAAATTATTATTATTATAATTATTTCGAAAATATATTCATAAGTCAATTGAAAATTATATGCAAATGAAATAAAAATGTTAAACAAATCCAATAATAGAATAATAAATATTGAAATTTATGACAAATTCAGGGATGTATTAAGAATGTGGTCCAACTCTGGGCAAATAACCGCTTTTGTCTGAATTTTGAGCACTTTCAGGGGGTAGTTGATTGTACTCAAATTTGCAAGAACCCTCCTCCAAAAAATGGAAACCCTCTCCCCAAAAAGATATCTATTTGACCTCGTACGTTTAATATATGCATTGTAAAAATATATTGGGATATGAATTAACTCAAAAATATCTGATATATACCCTTCCGCACCACTAAACTATTTCTATTTATTCAAATAAATACTACATTAATTTCATTGCATATATATTTATTAAATATATCTCGAAATTATAGGTTCTTGCATATAAGCCTGGCATGAAATGTAAAAAACAAATTAAAAAAACAATTTTATAAAACTGATTTTTAAGATTCAATTATAGATTTTTTTAGTTGGGCTGTGATTTTATTATTGACTCTAATTTTTTTATTGAATAATGGATAAGATATAATCAATAATTAAACACTGCCTTCAGTCAGTCCTTCGATTATAAGGAAAGTCATTTTGAGATAAAAACTGAATTGGCACCCGGTTCACTAATTTGAACCAAACGTCCTTTGCTTGTTTAGCAAATTATGATCGCTTGGAGACAAATTATTTAAAATTATAAGTAATGCCGACAACAATGTTTTGAAACAAATTATAAGTTTTTAATTGCAATTTTGAGGCATTTAAACGGTTCAGAGACGTCTTCCGATATATACTTTTAGGTGAAATTATTTTCAGAAAATGTTTGCTCGAATAGGTTTCGTGTGATTCGGAGTGTGATTTTGCACAAAAAAGTCTCTATTTTTCATACATTAATTGCCAGACTTTCAACAAAATGTAACCTTTCGTTAAAAATTAGAAAACTTTTGAAAATTCAAATTCTATTTGAATACTAATTGAATTAAAAACTTTGATAATTAATTCAAAATTCAGAATAAAGATACAACAATTTTGTACTTAGATGTCAAAACTGATTCAAATTAATTTTTAATTCATATTGAATTAATTTAAAAACATTTTTCAAACCTTAATTTAATAACAATTTAACTATAAAACAAAATCTTGCCTTAAACTTAATTTCACACCAATAATGAGAATTGAGAGAGGCAGGGAGAGAGAGAGGGGGATAGAGAGAGAGAAAGAGCGAAAGAAAGAGAGAGAAAGAAAGAAAGAGAGAGAGAGAGAGAGAGAGAGAGAGCAGCAAAAGATGAGGAGAATAGGGA
>JAQIWP010001107.1:0-17271 GCA_034695525.1 Euzetes globulus | reverse complement strand
GAGAGAGAGAGAGAGAGAGAGAGAGACGCAAAACTTTATAATCATTATATAATTAGTCAATTTTTTCAGTGAAACTAAATTAATGTGCTTGAAAAAATACATATATATATATATACATGTAGTTGTGGCTCAAAAGTGTACTATATATATACTGTTTATATTTAAATAAAATTTTAATTTATATTAGATAACTAGTTAAAAAATGGCTTTATTTCTTCTAATCTTATTGACTTTGACATCTTGTTCATCTCATTTATTTCATAATTATATAAAGGTTGATGTTGAGTAATATTCCTCGTGTCTTTGCCAATTTAGACCATTTATACAAGAATATAATAGATGCTAATCATTCAAATTAAAAAAGTCATATCTCATTAAAGAAAGAATTTGTTGAAAAAGAAACCAATCGATGGATAAGAAATGAAAACTTATTGAAGACATCCGACAGTTAATAGATATTTCGTAATTTTTGATTAATATTCGGGAATTTTCTTAAATAAAAAATCTATTTATCTGAAAACAAATGTATTATCGATAGAATTGAAAATTTTCTTTAAGTAATCGGAGCCACACTTTTCTGTTCAGCTAAATACTGATAATTCATGAAAAATGAATATCCAATGCAAATCAACATACAATCTTGTTAAATATTCAACACACAATTCTGTTTGAATAACCAAGGTCTTCTAACTTTGATAAAAGAGATTTTCGATGCTCATGCTCAATCTAGAAACTAGAAAAGGAGTTGGCAAGGTGGAAAATTCGGCAGAATAATTTGAATCCTTCCTGAAAAAGAATTAATTTTTCAAGCTAATTTCAATAACCAAGCGGAGTTTGGAAGCGCTGAAAAGTCTAGACCGAAAGCAGAATTAGATCTGCTCATCGAATTCAAAGATAATATTTATATATTTATTCTTGATAACAATTTTAATCTATTATAAACTTCTATTTCACATTAAAAAGGCTTTATTTTTGCCATTAGTGGCTGTTTTTTTAACGCAATTCTCTTACTTCTACTGTTAGTTATCTTAAACCAATCGATGATTTGGTTGGCAACCAATCAAACCTTAAGACTGGTGTCGACTTTCTCTTGAAAAGAGGGTCACATCTCATCGTTTCTATTTTATAGCACCGACTCCTCTGTCGAATGAATTATGTTTTAACCACAGAATTGTGTGAGAATTTCGTTCTATATATTAAAGCAATTTTTTATGCCTTTTAATCAATTCTTAGTTAGAAAATCGATAAATATTTTGTTCAAAGAGAGAAAGAGAGAGAAGGACTCGATTTGTTTTATTTAGTTTTTCCTATTCTTTGATTAATTTATAAATACTTTTATATATTCTCGTGATTTTCGATTCTAAGCAAAAGTTTTATTTGCATTTCGTCTAAAATTGTTCGTCAGACGACTTTTCCCTCGAAAACAGTGTTTGTTTCCATAATTGAAAGTTTATCCTAAAAACTATTTTTACGCTAAAAACTGTATTCTCGACCCAAGCACTGATCGCAATGACTGCACACTTGGATGAGGTAAATATAATATCAGATTTTAATTATCTTTCAAATTGATGCCAATTATGATGTGCTAATTATCGCACTTGAAGTAAGATCCTTAACAAATGTTATGGCAATGTTTTGATACTTAACTCTTGAACTCTGAAGCTTAGAATCAAATTCCTTCTCAAGTGAAGGATATGTGATATAAAACTCACATGACTTTTCTTGTTTGTTTTGTTTTCGGTTATCCAAGAATTTATCCATTACAAATATATTCCTATAGAATTAAAATCCAAACAAATGTGAGAATTATCTAATTTGGTTGAATCATTTGGTTTTAGTGAGTGCCTAACCTTCGGATATTTTAAAATAACTAAAAGACTTAATCAAATTAGCATTTATTGAGTGATAAATAGCATAATATTCTTGTGTACAGTCAAATCCTATTATTAACCACTTGATTCTCCTATTATTATAAGACATAATGTTTAAAATTAAAATTTACAATGAATTGAATTTTCAATAATCTAGTATTTATTTTTGTTAAATACGGAGAATTATAGTATATATATATTTGATGTTATTTACAAAAATTTAAGAATGGCTAATTTACGTTTAAGAATTATTTCTGATTTAAGATTATTGGGAAATCAGAGATGTCGGACAAGAAAGAAGGGGAATACCGATAGATTTTGAAAAACAGTCAGTTAATGAAACAGTTCTTAATTATGGATGAGATATGCAAGCTCATATAATTAATTTAGTGAAGATCACTCGAAAAAGACTCCTTCAGGCAGAGCCCCATTAAACTCACTCATTGAAAACCTTTTAGATAAGTCTGGGATTCCATATATTGAAAGTGTTTTGAAACTCCCAAACAGTGATGCCATAAATCAGATGTGTCTGTAATGACATTCAGTTACGTTTGTGTGATGTTGTGGACACACAGCCAAACACTCCTCTCAAATGCATACTTTCAAATGGCCAAGGTCTTTTGGATGTTTGGGAAATCTGTCGCCAATGTGGGCTGACTCCAAATTCAGAGGAGTGCAAAAAAGTCTAAATTCAACTAATAATTCATCAAAATTCTTAATTAATATGTGATCGGAATTGTGATAGGCGACATTTGCACTGTCACATTGTGCCCCTGGGTATTGTTGGGTAAACTTTCTCTGATTTCACAATCGTTGATTGGGAATCAGGTTCTGATTGAAATTCGCATTTGACTCAAACAAAAACATTTATCTGTTGTCACGAATTATCTCAAGAAATGAAAAAATTATTTTTTGATAAATATATTCAGAAAGAGTCAAATCAGCGGCAATTGATTAAAAAAACAGACAGACCTATTCTGACCACTTATCTATTGATTAGTGGAACTCATGTGTCTCTCATTGCAATCAAATGTTAAAAAAATGTTCTGGATTTCGTCAATTTTTTTCACATTTCAATCGTTAAGAAATCAATTTGTCTTAAGTTTTTCTTTTATTCTGAATTATATTTGGCTTTAATTCAATATTCATGTGATATCTTAATAAAAAAAACTTTATTAGATATCAAAACACTCTTAGAATTCTCAACTTATGCAAGAATGTAGACCTGTCCTTGCCCAGTTATTTACTATATAAGGCGGTAAATTACCTTGTAAATTTTGAAAACAAGAAATTTTACAGACATTTGGTTTTTATGCATTGTATTGTGATTTTTATCACATCTGTTCTTTAAGCCAAGAGTCCAAACCTCTTTGAATTCATACCTTTTTGTGCTGACATTGAGCTTACTTTTCAATGACATTAATCTTTCGATTATGAAATCATAAGTAAATAAATAGGAAAATTCAAATTCTATTATCAAATTCAGTTTACAATCTTTTTAAGTACAAAAATATAATTTCAGCTTGGCAATCTAATTTCATCTAGTTGAATGAAAGTTCTTTACCTTCATTATTTAGGTACTATATCTACTGATGCAAATGGTTGATTGAAACAGGATATTTGTAAATTACTTGTGATTGTAAAGAACAAATAAACTAGTACTTGATTACTTTAAACAGTATGGTGCATGTTTATGATGTCGAAGATCTATTAGCTAGGTTATTTTGATATGTGAAAGAGACTTAAAATTATAAATGAGTGCTTAAGCGATTCAATTGAATTGTGCCAGACAGAATACCATTTATGGCACAATTAATTTAATGTCTAAACTAAATTATCACAACTAAGCTTAAACAACAATTAGTGGTAAAGACGATCGATGTGAGCAGGATGTTTAAGAATAAATAAATAGATTGAATGAAAAACTAATGTATTCTAATATTTTATTTTTTAACAATGAATAGGTGACAGAAATAGTCAAACCATTGATTTTGACGAACGAACAGTTGCACGAAATTGAAATCTTGTTACTCAAATCATTCAATGAAGGCCTTAAAAAAGATACAAACCCAGTGGCACCGGTCAAAATGTTTCCGACATTTGTGAGGGACGTACCAGACGGAAAGGATAAATATGGTTGGTAGCAGTTGTTCAAAAAACCCTTTACTGAATTTTCCTTAAAATAGCTGAAGGAAAGTTTATGGCATTAGACTTGGGTGGCACTAACTTTCGTGTCTTGCTCATTGAACTGGAAGGCGACCATTTTCATCATGATTCCGAAGTATATGCTGTGCCAGAAAAGATAATGCACGGAACTGGTGAAGAGGTACGGAACTGGTGGCCTGATGTCTGTTGACTCAATCAGACGATTAGATATTGCATTACTTGTTTGAATGAAATAAAATTATCATAACCTTGTGAATATCATGGTCACCTAATCTAAAACTGTACATGCTCTTTTTTCTAAAGCTGTTCGATCACATCGCTCAATGCATCTCATCGTTTATGACGGAGCGAAAGATAGTTCAGTACAGAATCCCGTTGGGCTTTACGTTTAGCTTTCCCTGCAAACAGGAAGGACTGTCATCTGCCAGACTTACACAATGGACCAAGGGCTTCAAATGTTCTGGTGTTGAGGGCCAGGATGTGGTACAGTTGCTCAGAGATGCTATCGATAAAAGACATGTAAGACTTGAAGTCAGCTGAAGATTTTGTTATCATATGATTTGGTTATCATTTGGTAGGACATAGACGTTGATGTAATTGCTGTGGTGAACGATACCACCGGTACTCTCATGTCATGCGCTCATAAGAACCGTGAGTGTAGGGTTGGACTCATTGTCGGTAAGTTGCAATTGATCTGAAAAATGATTAGATGCTTACAGTTTTTAATCAATTGAGTAAACAAATTGTGAAATATCAGGAACGGGTGCCAACGCCTGTTATATGGAAACATTGGAAAACGTCGAACTGTTTAGCGACGACTTTCCAGACGTCAATCAAGTGGTGGTCAACACAGAATTGGGTGCCTTCGGTGATAACGATATTCTGGATTTCGTCCGAACCAAATGGGATGAAGAGGTGGACAACAATTCACTCAATAAAGGAAAGCAATTGTATGGATGGCCATTAAAACTCGATTCATTTGTTTCAAACCTTTGATTTTTGTCCTAGATTTGAAAAAATGATATCTGGGATGTATTTAGGAGAAGTGGCCAGGTGCGTTCTTGTCGACCTCTGCCACCGGAAACTGATATTGAAAGGCGAGGGCTCACAAAAATTGTTTACTCCAAAAGCATTTCAAACGGCATATATTTCTGCCATCGAGTCGGACAAAGAAGATGAATATCTGCTGACCCGACAAGTAATGGCAGCCTTGGATTTGAGGCACTCCACACTCGAGGACTGTGATATTGTTAAACTGGTCAGTAATCAGATGGTTATTCCTTACGCCAATTGTAAGCATTTTTATAGGTTTGCAAACGAGTCTCGACTCGAGCGGCACATCTGGTGTCTGCAGCCGTGGCCACAATATTGAATAAAATGCGTCGCCCGCACACCACTGTCGGAGTTGATGGATCCGTTTATAAATACCACCCGAATTTCCACAGTCTAATGGAGACAAAGATCGCCGAACTTCTTCGCCCAGAATTAACTATGGACTTAATGCTATCGGAAGACGGCAGTGGACGGGGAGCAGCACTGGTGGCGGCTGTTGCAACTAAGCAGGAACACCGCAGAAAAATCAGTTTAGAACAGATGGGACACCCTTATGTGCCACCCAGGGATACCATCAATAGGAAGAGCTCAAGGAGAGAATTGGACGAACTGGTAAACAGGATCAACAGAACTAACTTGGAACTGAACTGGAATAATAACAACGGCTTTCAAAATGCATAACATTTAATGCATAATATATTTTTTAATGATTAGCAATTTTATCCTGATCATTCAATCGAGAGATCAGATTTTGAAATTCCATGAAATCTGATTATTTTTTTAAATGAATATTTTTTTCCTGAAAATCTCTCATTTGAATCGCAATTATTGTAAATTTAAGCAATATCATTCTTTGAATAACTAACTTGTTGATTTTCAACTAGAATTATCTAATTTTCATAGGAAAAATTTGATAAAACTTTGTGGGAAAAACCATTTTTTGCTCAGAACATAAACTGTTGTGACATATGTTTAGATTAAATTCGTTTTGAATTAAAACTATTTTATTACTCAATAATAAAACTATTTATACGAAAAACATCATAGAATTACTCAAACAATTATTTCGAAAAGACTTTCCTATTTATGAAACACTGCGAAACATTCTCTCATTTAATTTAAATTTATTTACAATTTATGATCAAATCACTAAGTATTTTGAGGCAGTGCTGATTGGACTCTCTTAGAGAGAAACAGAATAGTTGACCTTGGTACTAGTCAACTGTTGTACCGGTATTTTGAGAAATACCCGGGTCATCTTAAATACTGGTTTGCATAGATATTGAATGAAATCGAGGTAAAAACAGACTATTTTTTGGCTGAATCGTCACTGTCGTCATCGACTTCGATGTCTGTGTCCTCAATGGTGTTGACCTGACAGCTGAAGTCATTTGTGTCGGAATGTGATTGATGTCTGACTCCGCTGGACGTCGACTGACTATCTATGGAATTACTGTCTTCGGAGTTAAGTTTACTTGAATTTCTTGACGAATCGAAACCAGTGGTCAAATCAATGACAAGATTCTGTTCGTCAGATATTTGGTGATCAACATTGGAATGAATTAAAGAATTGGTGCCAACATTCTTGAACCTCGCATTCAATTCATTCAATTTATTAGCCGGGTTTGAAAAATCCATGTCTTTTCCACTGAATTTATTAACAAACTTATTCGGGTAGAAATCAATTTGAGCTCTATTTTGAGAACTGATTTCAAGAGGAGTATTGACTTTGAGCTGAAATATTAAAAGCAAATGAGGAAAACTTTGAAAATAATTACGAAATAATAAATAATTTGATGGAAAATATGAAATTAATTACGGGATTAATGAATATTTCTCGCTTAATGGCGGCCTTCAATATTGGGAACGGAAAGTCGGGTTTCTTCAGTACAATCTCTTTCCATGAGTCGTTGCCACAGAACTTTTTCCTCGAAGAAGACATTGAACTCGAGCTCATCGAAGGTCTCGACATTTCTGGGAATTATTATCGAAATTTAATAATAAAAATAAAGATTAATTAGAAAAAACTAACTTGCTATCTGCAATTGACTGTGCTCGATATTGTCTTGGTCAGTTATGTTAGGCAACATTCTTAGTTTGATAGGTGCTGACACTTCTTGATCTGAGGGTCGTTTCAGTTGAAGATAAATAGTCTTTTCTTGAGTGAATGGTTCGGTATATTTAGGGGTTAATAGAGAGATCCCAATGTGTCGGTATATGAAAGCTATGACACCGAAGTCCTGCCATTTGACTGAGTTTTTATCGTCGATCTCATAAAAGCGAACTTCGATGTCATCTCTAATAACGAATGACGTGAAGAGCATTAGTTTGGATCCGTTCGCTGATATCGTATGCGTTGAGACATCGATGACATTGAGTTCATTGCAAGACTTTTTATCGAATATCACTTCTGAGACGACCGGTTGCAGTGGTATTGAGTACTGTCCGGTCTTTGGGTCTTCAATCAGGACTTGAAAGCATAGTCTGTCCAATAGATGTCAGATATAAAGCTATTGAACTGAAAAAAGATGAAAAAGTTATACCGAACTGCACTTAAATTGATCTCAAAAGAGGATGAGTTCATGTGATCGAAGCCACAGTCGAACGGATCAATTTGAAGGGCTTGTCTTCGCTTTAGTCTGACTCTAATGTCGTTCCTTTTTGCGCACTGAATGCCCATCGATGGGAATGTGGCGACCATGTCTTTGTTGTCGATAATGATTTTTGCGATACCATTAGTGCAACGCTCGCCCACTAAGTTGTGGGGGTGTTGTCGGTACGGAAAGTCTTTGGTAACACACGACACAATGGCTAAGGCACTGCCGGAATAGTTAACTACCTGTCCAATCAAATCAATAATTGGTTAACTAATCAAATCTAATTCGGAAATAAAATATGATATCTATGTCTTTGTGCGGTTGTCATCTAATGAAAGGGTTTCCTAAAACTTATTCATTTTTTTTTATTAATCCTGGCTTTCTTCAAACAAAACCTTGTCTTGCTTTTTTCAGCACCAAGGTTATTTGAAAATTTTCGAGTTGAATAGTTTATAATAATAGATATAAAGATCTGCAAGTTTATAGCAAATTTAGTTATTTACTTGAATTGCTGGATACGTTGTAATATCGGGGGTAGAGTTGACTCCAGGTATGGAACCGGCACTTCGGCCCTCGCACTCGTATCTAAACCGAGTGCCACCTCTGGCCGGCTGTTCAATAATTCGGACGAAAGGCATTTGAGATAATGAGAAAATCTTGTCCGACATTATCTCAAATATGAATTAAATAAAAGACCAAAAAAATAAACTAAAACTTTTAAAAATAGAAAACAATTAAAAGAAATGAGAAAAGCCTTTGACTTCTATCGAGAACTGCTTAAAGACTGACTGTTTGATTAGTGGAGTCACACGCTTTCTATAAGTTTGTTTAATTAAAAGGATATTTTTTGGGGAAAAATTTACTGATTTTTTAAATAAAAGTCAGCGAAAAAATTCACTCAAATCTTTTGTTTTATTTATATTTAATTTATACAAAATTTTTCATCTCTAATGAATAATGTTTTTTCACTGGTGAATTAAATAGAAAAAATGGGAAAACATTTTTTTATTCTATCCACATCTGTTTCCCAAAAAAGACATTTCACTATAAATCGCAATTATATTTTCACTTAATTATTTGTTTAAAATTCAAATTATGATTTTTAAAGGAATTACTTAAACGGGAAAAATCCAATGAAAACGGCAGAAATTTTCGTATGATTTTCGCTAAGGAAGTTCTGCACCGAAATTAGCTTGTTTATCGTTTCGCTTGGATTAGTCCTGAATCATTTCAACTGATGAGAACGATTACGCAAACGACTAAAAAATTTCGTTTGGTATCAATCAGTGATTTATTGAAAATACGTTATTGTTTTTGGAAATTATAGATTAATTACTGGAAAAAATGTCGTGGCTAATTTCCTCATTAATTATAAACGAATTAATAGCCTAGTATACAAGCACGGTGGTCTGAAAATTTACTCGAGTCAGAGGAAAAGTTTAATAATTAAAAATAGTTGAAACCCGGTTTTTTTTGTTTTTTAAATGGCAAGGTTAACGACGATGCTGATAATCTTAGGCGAAATAATAGTGTTGTGGAATAATAATATTGCAGGACATTTTAATGTTAACAATTAATTAATACCAACAAAAACTTTAAAATCTGAGATAGTTCACTGTTCACCATATCTTAAAATGCAGTTGACTGAACAAGTTAAGAAATATAGACAAAGATAGTAATTAGTTGAATGATGACATGTTTTAAGGAATACGTTTAACTCATTTTAACCGAATTTTTACATAATTATCGAATAAAGTTTAATGTTTTCTCATTTTGATAATTGAGCCTTGAATTTGAAATTACGGCATAAGTTATAGGAAATAATTGTAAACTGAAAATTTTTAAAATCAGATTATTTTAATCGATAAATATTTCCGAAGAATTGAAGGATTTTCCGTAGTTCTTGATTATTTTAATGTTGCTTTTGATTTGGTTTTTCCGATTAAAATTAGAGTCAATTTATTCAAATTGAAAAGTTTTTACCTCAAAAATGATAGACGTATTCCATTCATTTGGACCAATTAATGTTGTTTATGTCCAGGATAGATAAAGCAAAATTTCCTCTCAGCTTATGACTCGTTAAATTGTCGTGTTATTTGTGAGTTGAGGCAATTTGGGAAATTATTTTCACACTCAAAAGTCTCACGCCTGTAAAAAACAGTTAAATTCAGCTCAACCTGCATTTAAATCAAATGAATCAAGTTTGGTAAGCTTTTAAAAGCTTCTTCAGCTAAAATTTATTGATTCTGATGAAATTTACATGATGATTCAATGACTTGAATGGACCACAAGACAACTTTGATAAAATTGGATAAATTTGAAGCACAAAATACATTAAATCTTTGCTTTTATACAATATTTGATTAAATTAACAGAAAAACAATAGATTATACAGAAATGGATTTAATTTACAGTCAGTTTTGGACATCAATTAATTCTTTACTGTACTTAAAGTTCAAATTATATATGTTTTTATGTAAAAAATGATTTAATATTTTTTCAAAACAATATTTTACTTTTGATATACATTTCTGTCGGTTTCGATGAAATTCTTTTTGTCGTTAATTCGCTGAAGAATGTATTGAATGGAAAAGTCTTATCAACAGTTCTTTTGGGAAATGTCTTCACTTTTTTCTTCGTCTGATTATGAGATCAAACAATTTGTTCTTCATTTTGTTTGGAATTCTTCGAAACAGTGAGCAAAGTGTTGTGTCGAACGGAATTATGCGATAAATGCATTGTTGTGCTCAGACCGGAGGCATACTGTGCTGTTCGAGTCCGCGGATGAGACCTCTGCTCCCTCTCGCAGGTCAGCATTCGTTTGAATGCCCGCCGGAATTTAATGGAACAGGCGCTGTATATGATGGGGTTGATTGCACTGTAATTCAAAATGTCGACAATTGTCAAAACAGACAGTTATTAGATTAGATCAAGGCAAAATACAAAGACTGGCTCCAAGTAATTTTGCCCTTAACTCAGCACAAGATATGGAACTTTACACCAAATATTATAGGAATCCCATATAGAAGTGCGGTAATGAAACTTAATCAAGTTCTTTTTTTGTGTTAATCTACTATTTAGCTTTGAGTAGTCTTGTACAACCCTTTGTTAGTCTTTTGTTCAATGTGCATTAGTAAATATGGAAGGATTCTATTTCGTTTTACTTCATTTTCAACACTAATAATTATTATCTATTTTTAAAAATATTTTGGTAGTTAACCTTGGAAAATTGTTTGAACTGCTAAAAATAGAATATATATATATATAGCGATGATATCAATTTTTTGAGCTAGTGACTTCTAGATTTTTCCACAATTAAAGATTATTAAGTGAATATTTTGGGTTGACTTATAACCTTCATCAGCACCAACACTGTCTTTATGACGAGTGTTATCTGTATTTGGTTCCTAGCAGTTTGCTGCACGGAATTTCTAAAATAGTTGATATTATCTATTAAATTATATACAAGAACTGTAAATCCCATTTCATTGAAAGCTTATTATTACTGTAGTTTAGTTAAGAAATTGTGTAAAAGAGTACGCTATCGACCGATTCAAGTGTTTTGCTATTCATGTTATTTTGGTTTTTATAATAGTGAATATTCTATTCAATAGAATCTATTGATTGAGTTTGAAAATTGAAAATAGTTTAGAAAATAATCCTAGTATTAGGATTTGAATGAAGTTATTTTTGTACAAACCTATTGACAAATATCATAGTCTTAGCGAACATTAAATACCTGAAAAGGAAAGGAAAATATTAAAATTTGCCGATAATATAAAAGGTTGTGAAGGAATGTTAATTTTTATCGAAAATAATATCTGTAATATAGGAATTACATAAGAGTGGACTTACCAGAGCTCCATATAAACAGGTTCGGCAAATGAATTATAGACTAAGAGTGCCCTGTATGGCAACCTAAGGACAGTATTGATATAAATAATTTTTGTAACATCAAGACATTAGTTTGCTTAATGAATAATACCACAGGGTTGCGAATACGGCCACCACTACGACCAACATTTTCACCACCTTTAGAGGACAGAATAAAGAATATTTTTAGAAGATTTGTGGCTATTTTTTTGTTAGAATGCAAAAAACTAATCCACTCTATTGTTGGGAAAATTTTCTCAGTTTCAGAGATAATTGATTGAGATTTTCTTCTCTAACTTATCTCTAATGCGAGGATTTTCCTCTTCTATTTATATCCTGACACTTTCCACATTGTTTCTAAATTCAATCAGCATTATTAAATCAGGAGTCAGCAAGGGGGATCAACCCGAAACTCATTTAGCATAAAATTTAAAAAAGGCCTGATTTTACCCAGTGTTCTAATGGTACTCCATTTTTCCAATGACACTATTTTATAAAATTAAATAAGTTTTCCAAAATTATGAATAAAAACCTCTATTATATAAACATATAAGTTGTTTTTTAATCTATATAAGTATTTTAATAATCAATTTAAATATAAAGTAGTCAAGGTTTTCTATTTCAAATTTATTTTCGACGACTAATTTGTTCGAGTTAACTAACGAACCATGCTGAAATTAGATACATGAGAAGAATCAAATATCAACTAAGTTTCGAAGTGAGTCTTGGATGTGTCAAGCTCAATTAATTAGAGCAAAACCTTTTTTGAAACTGTAAGAAAGTTTGATGGATAAATAAAGTTTCAGTTTAATGAGCACCACATCAACAAATATTGAAGATTAGGAAAGTTGTGTGCATGGAAAGTAGTTCTTGCGAAAAAAGAAATCTGAACAAAGAATAATAAAAATAATTAGATTCAGAAGATATGAAATCAGATTAAATGTTTCTGAAGAACAAAGTGTTTGGAAGATTAGTTTTCTCATAACATTTTCGTATATTCATTGAATTATTCATAAAATAATAGAGAGTTCGCTGCAATGTATGAATAAATGATAACTTACTTCAAGTGTTAATAACTAATAATAAATACTTTACTCACAGTTTTAATAGACTTCTAGAGACTAAAAGAATGAGATTTTATTACATAAACCAGAGGATAGATATTTGAAATTAAAATCAGTTCCGTGTGAGAACTCAGAATACAATTCTGGGCCAAAAGTTTTTGAATCACTCGGGCAAAAGAGAAGGAATAATTTAATTTGTACACAGTCTGCTTGTTATTGCTTCAAAAATTGCCCATTAAAAGTAAGCCTGGTAAATGTGAGTCTTAACAGAATGAAAAGTAAGCTCTTTTAAATAATTTGATATTTATATCCGAGCAAATTCCTAAAATAATAAATTCGTTTTCCTCTTTTCAAGCAATTATTTTTTCCAGGAATATTTTGATCAAATCCCTAGTTCTTTATGTTTTGAAAAGTTAATGTAATGGAAAAGTTGGTTCGGAGATAAAATTCTCTATTCAATCATCGCATGAAAATCTTAGCTATTTGTCATTCATGAGGACCGCATCACTGGTACACACCTATCCAACAGGAGATAAGATTTTTCCAATTTTTATGGTCTTATGCTTTTCTGAGAAGAATTTTTGAAATTATTTCAAAGAATAAAAAACAAAACAAAACAAAAAAATAAGTCTATAAAACAATTCAAGTAATATATGGAGTGATTTGTAGCCAAAAGAAAATAATTGAAGAAAAAGGTCTTTCTTTTTATGAAACAATAATTCATTATTATCTGCGAGTCAAAGACTGCCACAAATATACTCTTGCAAAAAATATACACATTTATTAAAAACAAATCTATTTCTCTTGGTTTTATTTGCTCCATAATAAATGGTTGGGTCCTTTTTTATCACAAAACTTTCATTTGTGAACTGAACATATATTTTGATTAAAAATCTTTTTAATCAAAATAATTGAAGTCGAAAATGGCATTCAATTTAATATGAATTACGAGAACTATGTGAAAAACATTATATAATTGGTTGAAATTCGACTTTTTTCTTCGTTAGGGAAATGAAAAATGGATCTGAAATTTCCTAGAATTTCATTATTGAATAATTTAATGAATGATTTTTTCAATATTTTATTAATGATCTCAATAGAGGACTTGATCTGCATTTCATTTCGGAACTAAGACATGCTATTTATGAAAATTCGCTTCATATCATAATCAATATATTACTCATGAATTTTCGTAGAAACCCTAATAAATAAAAATGTGTTACAAATATTCTGTCCATTTGGTCAGTGATGTAACGGAATTTTAATGGATGGTTATCTTTATCTGAGTGTTGAACTCAAAATCAAATCCGATGTAAAGTAAAATCCAATATTTGTTTATTGAATCGATCGGAGGGATCGACTGGTTTGCAACTTGTGCACTTTCCAGGATAGGTTAACGAAACGGAAATCTGATGCAAATAGTGTTTGAAAGTCTTATACTTTGAATGATTTTCACATTTCAAGTCTATATTTAGTTCACAGATACGTTTTTGAACAATTCATCCAATAAAAACCTTTTCTTCAACAATGGATGTTATGGTACTACAAATGTTCTTGCTAGATAATCTTGTTTTTTACACATTTAGCTTCTCTTTTTCCGTTTATCTATTTGGAGAACAACTGAAACAAATGTCATTTATTTTATTAATTTTTTTGAAAATAAAATGTTGATTTCTTCACTGAATTTGTCTGAAGGGAAT
The DNA here is from genome assembly GCA_034695525.1 of Euzetes globulus. Classification (NCBI taxonomy): domain Eukaryota; kingdom Metazoa; phylum Arthropoda; class Arachnida; order Sarcoptiformes; family Euzetidae; genus Euzetes; species Euzetes globulus. The sequence goes on along the minus strand of JAQIWP010001107.1, from coordinate 2,947 downwards.
GGAGGGGAAGTAATGACTATTTGGCTGATTGAAGAAAAAGGGGTTTAGTTGTAACTAGTTGTATAAGTAGAGCAGGTTGATCTTGCCCAGCCAGTTTAAGGGTTCATAAAAAATATCTAGGTTTAGGGCAGGGTACTTTTTAGCCATCTTTAATCTTTTTAAATACTCCCAAAACTGATCATAATGTGTACTTCTATTAAAATTGCTCTAAATTCAATTTTATTAAAATTAAACATGATAAATCTGGTTTAAACTTATTTTTATCAAATTCTGGCCATTTCTGTCATAATTGTTGGTATATTGGCGACAAATTTTAGGGATCGAATCTTAGAAGAGGGTAAATTTAACTCTTCTAACCTATTGAATTTTTTTCTGCTAGACTCCCTTTGGTCAACCCTTATTAGAGAGATCAACAGAAAGACTTTCAACAAGTTATTAAATAATAAGAAATAAAATTTCATTATTTGGCAAAAAAATCTGTTCCAATGTTTTAAAAACTTATTGAATGTTCAAAGAGTGGCACAGAATTGTCTGCAAAATAGTAAAGTGTCAGAAATGGGGCAAAAAAGTCAATTATTGTTTCACAACATTTGCCGAACGGAAATATATTTCCCGATTAATCAGATCTGATTCAATCGTCTGTAAGAGCCGTAGAGTCGGTCCCACTTTTATCACTCATGTAATTACTGATACGAAAAACTCGATTTTCTTAGACTTATAGTTTTCTTTAAGAAAATAGCAAAGACTTTTGGAGATATTATTATATAAGAGAAGTTGTTTTTATTTTTTGCATTACTTTTTTCTGATTGAAAAACCGGAAAATTATTTGAAAAAAAATCAATGAATTTTCTGCTAAAAAATCTGGTATTAAAATGAATTCTTCGAAAAATATTATTATTATTCAATGGATTTTCTCCTAATTCTTAAGAGGATTTCAAATACCATTTCTCATTTTTCTATTTTGAATAAAAATATATTTTATTGATATTCAGCGATATTTTATCGAAAATAACAAAAAGACAAACCATAATAGACTTACTTCTTGGAGAAGTGAATATTTTGAATATGTTTTCAAACATTATAATAGACTTTTCTTTGGATCATTTGTTTGGTTTGTGTCGTGTATTTAGAAAATGAGGGACAGAATAGGCTTTTGGCCGAAATTGACTAAAATTCAAATACTCGTGAGTTTCAGTTGATTTTCTTTTAGTATTATTTTTATCCATTTATTTGAAAATCTAAAATCTTTTTATAACTGGAAAAAAACAAAATAAGTTAATGTAAAGCCTAGGGATTTGACTGAATCTAATTCTGCCCAAAGATTTCAAATCAATTATTTCAAAGATATTTCGGTAATAATCCGCAACAGTTTTTGAATTTTAAAATCGACTCAAATGTATTTAATAACTATTCGATTCAATGAGTAAATGGATTCTTGGAAGTTCAATTTCAATCAGATTTATTCTCTTATTATTCAGCTAGTTACATTCTACGTGGGATGTATTGAGCAGTTTTGTTATTGAGGAATCAATTGAAAAACCTTTAGCAATAATATATTATTATATGAAATAAATTATTATTTATGAAATATAGTTGATATTCAAATCGGTAATGAAATACTGTAAGTATTGGAATTTAAATTGAATTCAAATACATTAAATTTGTATCAAATGACGGGAAAAACATTTTAGAATCACTTGAAATTTGAAAGTCAATTGAATTTCAATCTTAACTCATACTTGAATTCAAAGAAAAGGCAAAAAAGAAGACATTTTTCATATCAATAGAAAACTTTAATATGAAATGATGTGAGAGAAGGAAAAGACCTCCAGTTTGAAAAAAAAATTCTAATCGATCAAAAAAAAAGTAAAAATATAGAAATCTATAAAAACTAGTTTTCAAAACTGTCTCTTACACAGCGTATTACACATCTATTAGACAAACTCACCAGAAGCTGATCCCGAGTGAAATCAAATCACGAACTCAATCACAATATTGAGCCGACAATCGATCACTCCTTAAATCGAAAGAAGTAAAAAATTTCTGGGTTCGACACTGAAATATGTTCTTGGATATATTTTGCCCAAACAATTTTCGGGACAAATGCAATGTTTTAAAATGAAAGTTCTATTTTCGTAACAGATTATGATTGAGTTATTTCCGTCACCCTTTTCTTAGATTCCGGGTATGTTTTCATTGAAAACTTTTGAAAAAACTATTTTTGCATTTCTTTGTTACATAGAGAACATTCCTTAATGACCATAGTCTTGAATTAAATAGTCTAGTCATTTCAGCTTATATATGTGTCACTTTCTAGTAATTGTAACCATCTTTTCAGCAAAATGGCAGCTAAAAAGTCCCCATTTTGTCTCTTATTTTAAAGAATTAATCTTTGAAATTTGAATGATATTTTATTTTGGATTTATTTCAGCTAATTAATGTTTAAAATAAGAAACAAAATGGCGACTTTTTTTTGGTCGCCATTGCTGAAAAGATTGTCGATTGTTGTGCAACAATTTAGAGAATGTGAATACTTCCAGATTTAATTTTGTACATAATTTAGTTTGAATCTTCTTAAATTCAGTTCAATTTATAATGGCCTAAATGTATAGTCACTCGCGCAGGTATATTACAATTTCATTTTATGGCAGACATACATAATCCAAATTGGCTAGACTATTTAATTCAAGAGTATGTTAATGACTAATGAATTTGATAATAGGGCAATGGACGGTTCTTAGTCCAGGTCATGTAATTGAATTAATTCTTATAATGACATCGATTATACTCATCGCACAGTAGTGTATATTTGGAGTCGTTTATAACTCATATAAATTGATTGAACACTTCCACAAACAGTTCAATCGTATGTAAGGATGAAAATTTCAGTGAAATTTTGAAATGAGGTGAAAGTTTCAGTGAAAGTTTCGAAATTTTCGTGAAAGTT
>JAQIWP010001106.1:0-17275 GCA_034695525.1 Euzetes globulus | reverse complement strand
CTCTCTCTCTCTCTCTCTCTCTCTCTCTCTCTCTCCCCTTCCTCCCTCTCCCCACTCCCTCCCTCCTATCAACTAGTACGCTTTATTTAAAAATTAAAATTAATCATACTTTAAATTATTAAGTAGTTATAAATTCAATAAATTTATTAAAATTGAAGTCTGATTTTATATTCATTTATTTTCAACTAATTAAAAGTAACAAGCATATTTTTGAAAGTCCTTAAACAATACGACACTGAGTCTGAGATACAAACAATAATCCTTCACAATTTTTTGGTCGTTTCCTCTAATTTTTCAAGCAATTTATTATCCAATCCATCAAATATTTCTTGGTTATTTAGAGCACTTATGCATTCTTTGATAAAGAAGTCAACTAAGTGGTTAATTTCTGCCACCTTTTAAACAAATCAAATGGATTAATTTACAAGGATTGCTAGAATATAGATAAAGATGACATTTTAAAATTATCATTAAAAATTCTGTGCATTCGAATAGTTCTTATTAAGAATATTTTTATATTTACAAATATTTATTTGATAAATTAGCGATAAAGTGTTGTGAATATAAAAATATATTATTTAAAATAATTAATCAAGTTTTAAAAACATAAATTTGTAAATCAAATTGACCTTTTCTATTGTAATCGATAAGATAGCGACGTCTCGCGAGCAAGATGGATTCCGTTTATTTGATTTTTCAATCGCACCACTAATTCTATGGAATTTATTTGAGACAATAAAAGATGTCACACTAAGAAAAATAGTTAATCCAGAATCTGTTTAATGCAAATTGCGTGAAATATACAGTCTATCCTCGTTTTAAGAGAACAGTACTGTCCATTATATTAGAGTTTCTCATCATTTACGGATTACTTAACATTAGATAAGAGCTGTTGGTGTGGAAAACCATTGTCTCTTAAATACGAATCTTTAAACTGGGGATAGACTGAAAAGTCCTGAACTAAAAATATTGTCTGGGTTAAAGTTTCAAAAAAATATAAAATCGAGAGAGAGATGGAGAAAGAGGGAGGGAGGGAGGGAGGGAGGGAGGGAGAGAGAGAGAGAGATTCCAATTAAACCCGATTTATCAAATAATAAAAAAAACCCAGCTTTATCAAATTAAATTTAGATGGCATTTTGCTAAATTAACTTTTACTAATATGTGATGGCTCCTTAAATATAATTTTTAACCTGATCAGTGAATACACATCATCATTACCATACAAACATTTATTTAAATAAAATAATTTACTAATATAATAAATTAATAGTCAATGGATCAGGTGAAAGTTGATGTTTACCAATTTATGTTTATTCAGGATTTATGATCTATAAGTGATAATTATATAATAAAGGTATATTTTTACTTGTGAATTTTATTCCCAGTTCAAATTAATTAATTTCATTAATTAAATGGCCAGGAATTAACCAACAAACTTTAATAAAATAAATTAACAAGTTTCTTTTGAATGTCAATAAGCCAGAAAACTGAAAAATATGTTCCTAAAACCAGAGGTGGCCAATAGGGGGTTGTATTTCGTTCCCCCCAGTAAACAAAAGATTAGCCACTTTTGCCAAAATTAGTGATTACCAAAGAGATTTTCAAAATACCCGGTAGAAAAAAATAATCTCATATACCTAACAAAAATTCTTAATAACCCGATGTGTTTTGACGAACAATACCCTTACTCGTATAAAATAATGTCTTTGGCCATCCCTGGTTAAAATTATAGCTTTTCATAATAATTATATTCAGTGTAACACAGAAATTGAGTTATTTTAACCATGGCTAAATTTAATGATGAAAATCAAGTCATTTTAATAGAATATTTGATCCGTTATTTAAAGGACATGATGAAACATTTATAAATATTTTCAATAATAGTTAACCAATAATTATTTAACTTTAAAATTAAACTTTAAAATATTTAAAAGAAATGTAAGCAGTGCAATTTACTCAAAAAACATAGTTTACAATAAAAATTGGTTCAATTTGTTTCAGTGTGAAACAATTACTTAATACAACAATTAGTTTAAAATTTTTCATTATAGAAACACTTTATGAATTAGTAAATTAATTATAGCCAAGGATATCTTGTCTTAACGTTATCTATTGTTAAATGCTCTTAGTAATCCTGATGATTCAGTGATGAAGGTTCATTAGAGCAATTTTGGCACAGAAAATGTCTCTCACTTTCATAACATTTATTGATTAAAATAAGTCTATTCTTATATAAATTTATTTCATTATTTCCCACTAATGAATGTCTTCCTTAAAAGGCCTTTAACAGGGTGACCTTATCTCCAGTTTTGGAAACTTCAAGTTTATAAATTCTATTTACAAGTTATAGCAAGGGATATGAGCAGTGATGACCAAGCTAAGGAGTCTAAGGGAATGACAACAGTGTCTTGGAGAGTATTGAGTAGACAATCATGTCTGCCATTTTGTGCGCTATCTATAACTAGTTAAAAATTTCATCTGAAGCAATTATTAACTAATCTAGTTCAGGTCTAATTTTTATCGAGTTATAGCAATTATTTGTGCGTAATGGCGGGAAATTAGCATTCATAATGGGAAAATTAACTAAGATTTCTTTTATATTCATTTCAAATTTTAAGGGTTAAAAGGATACTTTTTTCTTACTCATTATCAAGGTGGGAATAAGAAGCTTGGTTATCACTGTTTATGAGTCTAACACAATTTTAAGACAATTATTTAATAATCAAATAATAAAAAAGGTAAAAATAGAGATTCCCTTGACAATAATAATCCTTGATGATAACCTTATAATGAATTTTATAGCTGATTCTGCAGGTTTTCAAAAATAAATGTGGTCATCCTGCAATAGTCATTCCCTTAAGAATCAAATGAACTTAGAAAACCCATTTTTGGTATACATTTAATGTGATTTTATCATCACTTTTAACGATAACATCATTTTAGTCATCAAAATAAAGAGAAAAATATCTCAAAAATTAAGTGTTAATTGTTTTCCTCAAAAGCTCTTGAATATTATTTCGTTTCTTAAGAAATGTTTGGCTCAGTTTTCTTCTCAGAGAACGGAATTGGTTATCGAAAAATGTGTTTTCGTGGTGGAAGGAGTCGTTATTCTGGGTCTGATCTCAATTGAATTTCTGTCCAAGTCGTAAGTGGACCTTCTATGAGCCGGCTTATCGTAACATGATTTAGGCAGACGTCTGTCCAGAAGTGAGCGCAAGTCGGAAACCTAGATATCGATAAACAGATTCACAGCTTTAATTAAAATAATTGTTTCACCAATGCCAAATTCAAATATCTAGATGTAGGTTAATGTATAATTCCGATCAATTTTTAACTAAATTTTAGCATTAAATCATAGATATTGAGTGGTTTACCTAGTACACTATTTTTTTTTATTAAAATTTCGTGAACAAATTTTTATTAAATTCATTTCAAATCTCTATTGAGTTGAATACTCTTTCATATAGTTTTTAAATGAATTGCAATTTTAGGCTTGACTTAAGAATTGAGAATAACTTTAAAATAAAAAAAACAAAATTGAGTTTTCCAGAGATGGTTAGAGGGATTGGTTTAATTTAATTTTCCACTATTTAATTTATTTATAGAAAAAACCAATTGCCTATTGCCAAGCTCTATTTTTCAAAGAGAACCGAAATTATAGACTATCTAAATTCAAAAAATAAAAATAAGAAATTGTATTTCAGATCATCTCACAAATTGACTTTAATAACTTTATTTGATATTTGGGGAAAATACACTGTAATTGAATAACAGTGATCTTGCATAACATTTGTAAAACAAACAAATTGAATTTTTATCGACCTTTCCGATGATAGTCACGGAATGTAGGAGCCTTGGGTTGTTTAGTGAGGGTACTTTCAGATGTTTGTCTTCAATTATTTTTAGTTTTATCAAAAACAGTGATGGGTCAATTCATCCCATAAAATGAAAATAGAGTTCAAATTTCCTAAAGTTAGACAATTTTGTAAAGGAATAAGTTTTTAATTGTCCGCCATTTTCCCCAGCATGGTAATAAAAATAATAAGTTCAAATTGTAGATAATCGTGTTAATGCTAAATATGTATTATATCAATTAAATTTAAAATAAAACTATTTAAAAATTAAAGTTTGACTACAAAATGGCGACAAAGATTGTGTATCTTTTAATTACATGGAATATACAGTTATCTTCCAAGAATGTTTTTAATGTTTCAAAGAGCTAAGATGATTTGACAATTAATTGACAATTTGAAATAAAAGTCCTGTAACTGGATACTTTAATAATTAATTGAAGTTTTAATGAAGGTGAAAATATGGAAGAAGACCATGGCAATACCAAAATTAAGTATTCAATTATCTGTGCTCATTAGCAGGAATAGCAAATAGATATGAATATTTTTAAAATAATTTTGGCCATGTATAAGATTTAAAACATTCTCGGAGATACCATATATTCCTTGTTAGACCAACTCTGAAACATATTTTGCATGGCGCCAACTAGACCTTACCCTTGCACATCACTATATATAAACCAATAAACCCTGAATTTGAATAATTGAAGGATAAAAGTTTAGTAAGAGCCTAAATTTAATCAATTATTAAGTGAATTGAATTTAATCAGAATAAAGGCAAGAGCAGTTTACTTTGGAGAAAGTGTTAAACTAATTTGGTTTCGAAAAACTTGTTTCAGACGAAAAAGTAGTCGATTTGCTAAACCATTTGCCCTAACAAGAAGAAATCCAACCTTGAACCATTATCTAATGTTAGTTTTAACTTAAATCTAAGTCATACCTCAATTATTTTGCGAACCCCTCCTAAATCGGACGACCTTGTACATCTCAATTCTAAACTTGCCCAGATAATTTGAATTTCTTGGTGAATGGAAACTTACACTGAAATTGTTGCTCATATAGCAGTAGATAAACGGATTGAGGAATGTGTGGAACTGAGACAACAAATGAAACGCAAAGAATAGACCGAAATAGAGGTAATAGTGGAGTCGAGTTGTCGCGTATCGCAGGTCCTGATAACACCACAGAACCAAATTGAAGATCTGAAGCGGTGCCCAACAAATCAGAAACACTGTCACCAAAGTTAACAGCATTTTGATGACCTGTCCATTCAAATGAATCTAATTTTAGTTTCTAATCAAATCAAATATAGTTATAATGGAATTTAATTAAACAACAATTCATTAATTAAATTCCTTCTAATAATCTACCAAGACAAAGAAAATATACTTTCATAATTAAATTCCTTTTAATTTTATTTTTAATTGTGAAAAATAATCTTGATCTTTAAATAAGATCGTTTTTGGAAAAAATTTCTAATACCTTAAGTTTTTGTCATTTATTGTCAGAGCATTTTAACTTGATATATTATTTGAAGCGTATTTACGCATATTATTTCTGCCAAATCAATATAGACTTGATAAAATAAAATCAAAGTCTTGTGATATCTGGTTAAAAAAACAGCTTAATGTTTCTATTAAAAGCTATCTGGTATTAAATATCAAATGCGTCTACCAAAAACACCAAATATCTAGTAGACAAACAGAATAGTCTAATTCATTTTTAACTTTTTAATTCAGTGCGATGTCCTCTCTTAAAATAACAACTTGGCATATAACGAACTTTCCTGGTGTTGCACACATTGTGGTGCGAAAAAGCTAAAAGGTTGGCAAACTTACTTCATCAGTTTCAAATAGGATTAATTTTTCATGAGTCGGATAATAATAAATTTATAGAAATATATTAATTTTCTTTCCATTAAAAGGAGCTTTCATTAATGAATAGGAAAGATATTTGACTGAAAGGCATTATTATTAGAAAATAAACTTTTGCTCCAATTATAACTTTCCATTGAAATGAAAGTAGAATTCAATTCATTTTCTGTTATTTCCAATTCATTTCACTCCAAGATATTGAATCTATGCCTAGAAATGTGGACGAGTATTAATGAAGATAAGTTATATAACAAATGAAACAAGCTCAAATGTTCAATTTTTAGTGCAGTATTATTTTCAATTGAAATAAATACGATAATGATTTTGAACTTAAAATCAAAAATTTAAAGGTTAAACAAGAAGTCATTACCCAAACCAGTGCTTTATTAATGAAACAAAATAAATAAATAAAAGATATGTCATTCCTCTGACTCTGACATCACTTAATTGGTATTGAAATAATTTTATCCCACAATGGCTTTCGATACGCAAATAAGTAATTAATTTGAGTGAAGTCAAACAAAAACCTTAATTTTGATGCGCTGTTGTGCCCGGTCTCTGCTGGTGTGCGCCTCCCCGGGCTGTATGTGTCGGAACGTCTTGACGCCAATGGATCCGTACAAAAACGTCAGAGCAATGAACGGTATAATAAAGGTAATAACGAACAGAACACTGGTGTAGATCATCGAACTTAATTGGCCCTCCCAGTCCTCTCTACAGTCGTAAACGGTTGTTCCTGATAAATTTAAACAGAGATTAGCAGGATTACTCCATTGTTAAGTTAACAATTGATACGTTACCAGCGTATGGAAAGGAGACTGTTCTGGCAAAGATCAGAAGGGGTGAGGCTATAGCTATGGCCAGAATCCATATCAGTAGTATTATGTATGCCGTGTGCGATTCACACCACCAGCAGTATTTCATCGGGTAAACTATGGCGATGTATCTGCATGGTAACTCAATAACATGAGCATCTAATTGAGTTTTTCAAACATAAAATTCGATTTACATGAAGTTTCAACATAAAGTCAAATTAATTGCGAAATGTTATAGAATACAACCATGCTTATCAAATTAATATCCATGGATTACATTTTTAAACACGAATTCCTCAGATGAGCAAACATTATGAAAATATGTAAATCGAAACAAGATAAATAAAAATAAACAAATATATGCAGTGTAATCTTGAATAAAGAAAAACACGACTAAATTCACCCAAGAATTTTCAGCAATAATTTCCAGTTCAGTAATTGTTGTTAATTGAATTCTACGTCTAGTTGTGTGGGTTTCTGTGTCTTCCGAATAAAGAGGGAAAACGCTTTTATTGCGAGTGAAGCGAACGATAAGTTTTCTTTTATTGACATAAAACTGTTGTCTTAAGGTTTCGGGCACTCAATGGAGAACTCATTGCATAAATAAAAAGGTAAACAGAAAGCTTGGCGTCAATCGCTTTGATTTAAATAACCTTCCTTGTAGACAGGACAACCTTTTACCGGATATATATAATACTACTATGGTTTATTAAGTGAATGATTATTTTAAGCCATATTTTATAATAGGATGATAGTTTAAATAATCACCAAATTTCAAATTTATTTATAAATACTTTTATGTCTATTATATATTTGATTGTTCAGATCTTGTAAAAATAACTGTCTGATTGATTTGGAACTTTATTACAAGATTTTCTAGAAAGGCAAAGACAGTATATTTATATTTGAAACACATATCAGGTTATCATCCTGCAAATTTTCACTTAAATTTTTAAAAATTAATTAAAACGCAACTTGTTAACTTTAATTTGTTAATCAGTACAACTTGATTGCTAGCACATTATTCTCATTTGAACAAGCTTTAAATTTAATGATCTTTATGCGGAAAACTCAATAAATTAACAAGTAATTAAAATTTTCGGTATGAATCAAAATAAATCATTTATTCATAATTTAATAACAATTTAATTTCAAAAGAATTTGAAATAAAGTTATGTTTCAATTAAAATAATTGATTATCATGATAATTAAAATGAGATCAAAAATTTAGTCTTCCATGGTTATGAAATTTGCTACAGAAATTAATAACTTTATTTAAATATTAATTTTGAACAAGATGATAAATTAATTCTTTTGTCGGAAGAATTGAATAGACCTATTCTGGGTAAACTTTCTGAAAACGACAAATTTCTTACTATAATAAGGTTGAATTGAATTTACTTTTCAAACTCAATGTCTTCAACCGAAGCTGATATCAATGACAGAAGAGTTCCAAATGAATTCAAGTGATGAGAGGACTTTCAACAAGGAATGGCCGGTAAGGGGACCTTAACCCACAACCTTTGCCTACTTCTCAGACATACGCGTTTAGAGACAGCTATCGTCACTCTTTGTTTGAGATACACTTTGAAATATCAAAAGCTAAGTGAATATTTACAACATATTCATCATGAAAACAGAATTAGAATGTGCTCTTTATTAAATTTTGATGGTAATTTCCATTATTCTCTAAGCAAATTAAAAGAGCTTCAAAGTCATTTGTGGAGCAAAATATATGATAATTCCTCTGAATTCTCATTCAATTAGTAAAAGTCTTGAAGTTAACGCTTCGAAAAATATTTTCTCGGAAGAGCTGTTAAGTAAACTTTGAGTTAAGAAATTTTGATTTGAATAACAAATTTTTTATTAAACCTTTTAGACTATGAAATGAAAATATGTTAAAAAAGAGACTAGGTTATAACTGGTTACTGGTTAAGTGACTATGAAAAACTTAATGAATAAAATTCAGATTTTTTTATTAGATTTCCTGAAAGCAAAATTCAACCATCTGGGACAAAGATTAGTGCGGCTAAAGGATGTCCAAGATAACTCTAGAGGATAAGAAAATTTGTTCAATTCATTCAATTTAAAAGATGAAGTATTTGGGTTAAGAAAAAATTGTCAATTTCAGTTGAATTGACTAAAAATAACCAAAAAGCACCAATGTCTTTGAGGCATTTTGCAAGGAGTTTTGAAAGAATCCAAAAAACTAAGAAAAATTATAGTTGTCTGATCGAGCTAAATTTGATAATTATCCCCTATGGAAATCCCAGACAGAAGTTAAAAACACCGAAAAGGGCCACTAATAACCATTTTCTTTCAATTAATTAATACTTTGGAAATGTTTGCGAATAGTTACTAAAATTTAGATAATTTTGCAAATGAGGCAGCAAGATCCGTCTTTTATTTTTCATTTTAAGGGATTTAGCTTTAAAACTTGAATATTAGCTTAAATGTGAGTTAATTAAGCTAATTTATGTTTAAAGTTACTGGAATTAAACATATTTATAAACAAAAGAGCAAAAATTGTGTTTATTTCCGTCTGTCATTTTCTAATTATCCCCTCCCTATATTCTCCTAGGATCTCGAACCATGTTTAATCTTATATCATGTTAATTAAGTTTAAATTATTTTAAATTCAGTTTGATTTTTCTTGGAAAAAAATTTATAGTCTCAGTCGGGTACAATATAAAATTTATTCGCCAAAACAATTCTCGGCTCTCCTTATTAACATTAACTTCCTCAGATTCATAAAGGGTTTTTTTTACTTTTCTCAGTGGCAGTACATACATGAATAGGGTCAGTTTTAATGAAGCCGTCTGCACTCCTGATGCTAACGCAGTTTACTTGAAATCTACTCAAGTAAAGTAGATTTAAAGTTTGTCGGTGGGAAAGCTCAAAATTATCATACGAGCCGAAAATATTTCACAATCTAATCCTGGTTTAGGTTAGCTTCATTAATGAGCAGCATACACTACGCTCATTTGTTATTGATCTGAACTTGTTTTTGGTCAAAAAAGCACCTTTCACAATGAAAATTTAATTTTCTATTAGAAGTACTTATTAAATGGTTGGTTGCCAGGCATTACTGTCCATTATATTCAGTATCAATTTTATTTTCAAATCCTCTTTCAATTGAATTTTCAATGATTTACTACATTTCGAGTGATTTATATATGAATGGTATAATAAATCTCTGATGGCCTCACATCTGATATACCAATCGATCAAATCGTCAGCACTGGACTTGTTTATGATCCTTGTTACAAAGCATCTATTTTGCAGCTGTTATAAACTAGTAAAACTACTATAATTCAAAATAAAAAAGAAACTGAGGAAAACTTGGAAATAATGGATTTATTTTTCATTTGTTTCAGTTGTTTACTCTAAGTGTTAGATTCCTTAGTTTTCCAGTTTTCTTAGATTTGAATATAAAACGAGTAAAACATTTTATTTATTTTAGGGGTTTTCAATTGAAATAATATCTATATTTAAGAAATATTTGCTCTAGGAGTTTGAAGACATTATTTGCTTTTCATACTATCCGAATTATTTATCTACTCTATTCAAATTCTTTGATAGGTGCGTTTGCTGTACATAAATCTTTTCAGCTATTAGTTTAAAGATGATCTAGAAACAGAGCTGTGTAAGCTGTAATAGACGAAATATCTACTGAGTTCTCAATTCACTCACTCCATTTCTATTTTTTTCAAATTATACTCCTTTTCCTTCTGTTCTGTAGTGGATATTTTTGAGGTTTTCCTTTTTGTTTACAAAACGAAATATGTTCTCAACGAATCATCCTTATGAAGTACACTACTGTCTACCATCTAGATTATTCATTTTTTCCTAAATAAAATTTCTTGTAAATATTTTATTCTCTATATTGTTTAGAAATTTATGTTTTTATTTGTTTCACATTTAAAGTCGGATTAATTATTAATTATTGATTATCCTTTTAATTTTGTTATAAACAATTGTATCATCATGAATGTTAATTTAGTTCATTGCTTTGGATGAACTAGAAGAAGTGTTTGGGAAGTGTTTATGAAAGTTTCATGACTAATGAAATAGTATTGAGGCAAGAAAATGATTTTTTCTTAGCATTAGTACAATAAATGCATTGTTTTGCCAAACACATAGTATGAATGTCGATGAATTGTTTGCTAATTTTGACCAATATTTTCTATTTATACAGGATTTACATTAGCATTCTGTTGACTTGAATGAGAAGCGAATTTGTTTACAAGGATTTCTACACCAATTACCTCATGATTTGGATTTTTATGAAGTACTGAATCATCGTTTGCTTACATTGAATGCTGTTATTCCGATAACTATGGCCTCAATTAATTCATATGATTTCCTAAACATATCGATTGAATGATTTTTTTTTGATATTTTCTTTCGGATCACATTTCGCCTAGTGCTAGACCTTGGACATTATCGATAATCTTGCAATACATTTAGCAAAATAACATTTATCGATTAAGCGAGTCAAAACATTAAAAATCCAAGCATTTATTATTCATCAAGTATTAGTTACGAATTTCCCTTGATAGTTGATCAATTAAAAGCTTGCTTCTATGATAATTAATTGAATGCACTTGGTTGACACCAAATTAATTAATTTTTTTATTTTTATTTGATTAGTAAATAAAGCTGTTCATCAATATTTAATCATGCAAACTGAAAATTTTATAAATTTGAGTGATTCTCAATTAGAGATTAATAAGAATTGGTATATAAATCGGATTAAATTAGAATAGTTTGCTTAAACTCTTAAAAAACTATTCATCGGAATAAAATGATAAGACTTGCTTACAATTTTGTACTTTACTGTACGCGCGGTACTTTTTTGCCAACTTTGTTATTGCGAAATTTATTGGTTATCAACTGTCGTTAAGCTTTGAGAAGTCCTGCTCTTAGACCATACATCCATACCGAACATACCATTCTGTACTTATAGCAGATTGGGAACAGGGTAATTTCAGATATGCAATCAATTATAGCTAATAGTTTTAAATTCTTCAATTTGTCTATACTTAGAGAATTTCTTGACCAAATACTACCCTAACATAACATCAATTCATTGAATTTTTGGTTGCTATGCATTATTGGCCACAAAGCTTAAGTGAAACTCCGACTTAGTATTGCCTATTACAGGGGGAAACCAAATACAGCCCCCTATTGATCATCTCTGAGTTGAAGTGTATTTCGGATTAAAATGTTTTGTAAGTAAAGTAAGTAAGATACTTATTCCGAAATGAGCTTAATTCAATTCAATAAGAGGATCCTAATCTTTTAAGTGATCCAGATTAATTGTGATGACATGCAATAATAGATACATTTTTATTGCTAAACATTTTTATACATAAAGACAGATATTCTTACCGATAATCAAATAATTGATACTTGAGTTCAACAATATTTGGCTCACAATTCGTATCAATACAAATGCAATTCCTTTCAATGCTGTGCTGACGAATCATTTTCTCATTAAATACTATCACAACCATAGCATTATGTTAGCAAGATAGCTTATATAAAAAATTTAATAAGAATCGTTAAAATAAATTAATCAATTGTTGCATTGTGCAATTAACAAGACCATGATGATTAAATTGATCAAATATTAATAAGAATTGTATCAGTAGTAATAAAAATCACAAACATTAATTTTTTCATGCTAAATTAGACGATTAATGCAATGTATCAGATAGATAATAATCGAGAATGTTTATAACGTTTACAAAACAGTCTAGTTTTGTTTTATTTAATATTAATTCATTCCCAAAGTACAGGCTTTAAAAATTCATAACAGAATAAAATGTTTAAACAAATATAAATATACTCGAGTCTAACTAATAAACAGTTACGCCTTTCCAATTACTTTAATAAATTCAGACCGAGGCAATTGAAACGTGTTTAAATAAATCTAAATAAATTTCATTAACCCTTAACTAATAAAAATGATTAATAAAAAAGTAGAATCTTCAAGCAAAAATTAATAAGTTGTCATTTATGCAAATAATTTCCAAAATATTATTCACCAAATTCTTTAGACTAAAAAATTAATTGATTTTTTAAACAAAAGAATACATTTATTCTGTGCCTCATTGCTGTGCTTTTGCTTAATCTCTATTCAATTCAATGAAATTTACTTTATTTTGTTTCCAATCCTTAGAATTCTTGGAATTAGTTCAGCCTAATAAATTTATTAATCCCAGTCTATTCATTAATTTCTTCATCATAGAATAGATTGGATCTTTTGGTCGGTACTGATTCCTCAACGATTGTTCTAGCTCACAATAAACTGTAGAATACATGTACGATAGACGCGTTAAACATTTATAAATGAGATTAGAAGAGCCTGTCCTCTAATACCATAGGAAGAGACATGACTTTCACCATTCAATTTGTAAGACAACGTTTAGTAATCAATTACACAAATAAAAACATTGAGGACAACTGACACCAATATGTTCAGGCAAGAAATGTTCCAAAACAGAATGACTAAAATGATTTATTGATTGGTTTTTTATCGACAAATAAATTTAGCCAGTTAACCATAAACTATAATGGCCCAAAAGCTACACTGGAACATTAAAATGATTAAATTAAAAAGTCCAATTAGCAAATAAGCAAGACAAAGTAATAAAATTTCGAAATAAAATAATGGTCACTGACGCAAAATAATTCTTGAATAAATCAGTTTCCTGTTACGATCATTTTTGATGAATCTTTTCCTCTTCACATTCCATCTTGCTTATATGATAAATATATCAAATTTCAGACATTTGGTATTTTCATACCGTATTGTCTCACATAGAACGGCATGCCGGTATAAATCGAAATTGAGGTGAACCTCAAGTATATTGGCATGACGGTATAATTGAGGATAAACTCAGTAAAATCAAAAATTAATTTTTTTTACAGAAAAACAAAATAACCATGAATTAAAAAACAACACTAAGAAACACTGACTCGAGGATTAAGATAAGCAAATCTTTAAGAATATAAATTATATTATATTCTATTTGCTATGTTATAAGTTAAATAAAATAATTTTAATTTAAAAATTAAATTACCTTCTAAATGTATGAAAATATTTCATTCACTTTCTACAGGGCAACATAAAACCTTTTTCAGTACCAATTATTTAAATTTTAATAATTTTCATTTAAGATTTTATTTTATTTTAAATTATTTGTTATTTTTATTCAAAAATTTTTCAAAGAATTTGTTTTTTTGAGTGTGAATTTTACTTCAAAGTCGCAACACTGGTTACACACATTTTAAAGTTTGCTGGGGACTTAATGCAGTTAAATTATCGAATTCAGTGAAGCGGTAAATTAGGTTTAAATATAGTCAAGTTATTCAGTGTAATGATATGGAATAATTGAAACTTTTCAATTTTGTTGAATTACAAGATTTAATATTGGTCAGAATATTTCTCATTCAAATAAATTATAGCATTAAATTTTAGAATTAAACTTGAACTGATTTGTATTCTTAAACATTTTCGATATTTCAATAGCTTAATTAAAAAGTCGTATAATGTCGTTATACAACCTTGGTCATCTCTAAATTGACTTATAACACGTTTTTCTATGTTATATCTATCAAAGTATTCGTTAATCAATCATTTGGTTAAAGCACTTATCCCTTACGTCAAACCAGATTAGAGAAAAACCATTCCTTCATATTTGTGTTCAATTATTTTAATTCAGATATTTATTTCTGCGAATAAATTGTCTTATTTAAGGCTTATATTACAAGTCTGAGCAAAAAAACAATTGATTTAAACAGTGTAAAACAATTCCATAAATTTGAATGTTTATAAAATAAATGGTTAAATTAGACTTACTAGATGTGACTTTTTTTATGCAATAGAATAAATTAACAAAGTACATATAAGAATATAAAAGAGATCATAGCACATTTTGGTTTCCTAGTTCATCAATGATAAAAGTGTTAGAGTAGTGAAAAAGATAGGATGGGATCCATGTATAGATAAAAGAGTTGAGATTTGCTACCATGGTGAAATTATGTACTAGACTATAAATTTTGTTAAGTTCGTAAAAAATTTATAACAAATAACTTGAGATAAATATAGATCTGAATCCTAAAAATGTGTGTTTTAGGTTCTGGCAAAAGTAATATTTCTCCGGAAAATGTTTTTGATCATTGATTTGGAATTCCGCTCTTCTTCTGGTCTTTCATCTAAACCGAACAGTAATCAGGGTGAATCAGTTTCAATTCTATTCAAAAAACTTTGATTCCGGAATTTTTAAGAATTTCAAGAAAATACTTTTCTAAGAAATAGTTGTTAAGAAACGCCAGTTCTTAAAAAAGCGATCATTAATTTCATTTAATGGTTATTTAAATAAATGAATCAAATAATTATCAATCATTTCGTTTCCTTAAAATCTTTGGAACTAATTTTTTAAAATGAGATTTAATTATAAATTTGGCAAAATAATTCTAAATAAGCTGAATTTAGTTTTACTCAATGTATCTAAAGCCATATTTAGTTTCTAGTATTCTCCTAGATGATTTTAGTGTTAAAAATAAACTTAAATATTTAATATTATTCTATCAAAAAAAGTACAATAATGAGTGAGAAGCGGAATTAAATTGTTGTTAAGTTGCTAAGAATTTAATTTATGTTCTTGGTAGATAACAAATGCTTTACGATTTTAACTTTTTTTTGTTTGAAATTGTTTTTCAACAGAAATGGATATCAATTCTCAAATCATTTATTTCCAGGAATATCCAATACATTTTCACAAAACTCTTTTTATGATAAAATGTTTTTGAATTATTAATGATTTCGAGAGAAAAAGGAGAAAAGCTTTTATCAAATTATTTATTTGACGACTGATTTAAGTCATGATTTCACTTTCGATCAATCAGTCAGTCATGAATTTGGTGGACATTCATTAAATTGATGCAATTATTTACTCTTTAGAGACTTAGTTTCAAAATTAATTTGAATTCTGCTCTGGAATATGTAATGAAACAAAAAAGCAAAATCACTTATAGGTGTTTGTAAAGTACGTGATCATTTGAATTTTCAACAACTTTTCATAGAAATTTGTTATTCAAATAAATATTTTCAATTAAATATTTCATCAAAATATTCAAAAGAGTAAACTATTTATTGTGAACTCAATTTTCTTTTGAATGGCTTCACAGCACTTCTACATAAATAAAGTATTTTTAAAATATTTTGAATTATTCAAATTGAATTAATATTTCAATCAAAAACCCGAATTTTATTGAATTTAATTCTAACTAGTACAATTTATTCAAGGGGAATTTGACTGAAATTCTATGCATAAATGTCTGCTTGTTATTTTCAAATTATCTAACAAGACTGAATAGCTTATAGAAATGGAAAACCTAACACTTCAAATTTGAAAGCCGGTTTTAACAAGTATAATTGAATTGTGCCACTTTAATTAATCAGTAACAGACAGAAAATTTTGGCACTTGGCACTTTTAGAATTTTCATATTTATTACATAATATATATAAGCTGGGTATTATTCTTGAATATTCGGATAATGATGATCTACTTAAAATGGAACTATCAACTTAGTTCCGGGCACAGAATATGATAATCCAATTGTCAATCAGGCGTAACAACTCGATCACCATTTTATTCGCGAGGAATGACACCAAAGGAATGTATTCCGGGTAATACTTATTCAGATAATCAAAGGACATTCAGATAAATAAGTGATTCAAATGTAAGACCTCTTTCGGTCAGCGAAAGTGCTTTTGGATTAGTGAACAAAATAATAATATCCTGATAATAATGATAACTATTTCAGTGACATGAGTCTGAGTTTCAATGAGTCGACAAATAACTAAATATTTTGCAATAAATGAGAAAAATTATTTTCATTCGTTTCTTATGAAAGACATAAACAACGATAACAATAACAGAGTTGTGCAAGATAGCCCATCTTAGAGGTAATTCAAGGCAAATAATGATTGGGAAATTAAGGGGAATAGAAAAATATGTTCCAGATTTCTAATGGTTTCATGGTAGATTAAGAAATTTCAAGAAAACATTAAAGTATGAAATCTCCAAAAGTCTTCACCGAAGAAGGGGTTCTACAACACTGAAGAATTGATATAAAAGGTATATCTTTTCTGCTTCAATAGAATTTATTGATCAGATGGACATTGGTTTTCAATATCTGTATTTAGAAACCGTTCCTTTCAAAGAGAATTCTCTTTCTATAAATGAATTCATCGGAGAGTTTAATTGAAAAAATACTTCCAAACATAAGAAGTGAATAAAAAATCTTTTAGATAAGCTGAACAAATGTCAAGGTCTGATCTCAGAAACCTATTCAGGCGGAAAATCATTAAAAAAATTCATGGATGAAATATTCCTTTGTATAAAAAATGCTAAAATATTATTATTTTTGAAGTTCGAGAACTGTAAGAATAAATTGTAAACTTGAGTTCAAATACTTTTATTCTAAACTTCGAATCGATTCTCAGTTTTTCTGACACTTTATAACAAATCTCGTTTCTCATCAAAGAAATGAAATTTGTTGAAAAGATAACTGAAAAATAGGATAACATTTTTCAAATTTTCAGATATAACACCTTATTTTCTATTCAAGAAAA
This sequence comes from Euzetes globulus, assembly GCA_034695525.1. Classification (NCBI taxonomy): domain Eukaryota; kingdom Metazoa; phylum Arthropoda; class Arachnida; order Sarcoptiformes; family Euzetidae; genus Euzetes; species Euzetes globulus. The sequence continues at coordinate 83 of JAQIWP010001106.1, read as the reverse complement.
CTTTTAAGAATTTTCTCTCTCTCTCTCTCTCTCTCTCTCTCTCTCTCTTTGTTTGTTTGAAAGTGTTTTTCTTATTTTGAAAC
>JAQIWP010001105.1:0-17277 GCA_034695525.1 Euzetes globulus | reverse complement strand
GAGAGAGAGAGAGAGAGAGAGAGAGAGAGAGAGAGAGAGCACTGGTGTGCCCTAATGTTATTGCTTATTGGCCGAACGTAATAGAATAAAGGCCTCTGCAGTTGGCAACAGAGAAGACAAAAAATGCCAAAAATGACCAAAACTTATAGACTAAATGATACCAATATAGCGCTCACACATCAAATAAAATAAAAGGATTTTAGCCAAACAGCACTAAAAATTATCTTCAGCTACGATGACCTGTCGTGTAATACCAGGGGCCTCACATACTGTCGGAAGGGGAAAGCCATAGTCTTATAGTGTAGTTTAAGTGAAGTTTATATCATAGCCGTTATTCAAACTGTTTTTATATATATATTTTTCGCCAAATGTTTTCAAATCTTTGTTGTGTCGACGAAACTCACTGACAGTTTTTTGAGTCTTTCTTTTTTCTGTGTCCTTATATTCAAAATCGATATTTAGAGCTCCAGAATATATTTTTCGACAGAATATTCTACTTTGACTACTAATGTACAGAATATTCCTCTCTTGACAACATCAGAGCACACACATGGAGAGAAAGACTACTCATATATTTATGCATTCATTTATATAAAAGTGTATATAAATTTTATTCTAGCAAATTGAAAAACAACAAAAACAGAGAGAATAATTGCTTTAATGAAAATTTAATTATGAATTCAAATCACATTCAAATCTAAATAGAATTATGAATAAAAACATTTAATGAATTACTTTTTTATTCAATTAGTTTTTGTGTTTCGTTTGTTTGCAGACATTTTTAATTATCTTATCTTTAAAGCAAATTCTGAACGACTGCCCAAAAAAAATTTAGTCAACCATTTGATTGTTATTTGATTATAAAAACAAACGTTATTAGGAACAAAAATAAGTACAAAATCTAATTTGTTTTATTCCAGACTTAATGCTAGTATTAAATATTATTGTAATTCCTGTTATGGTATTATTTTTTGAGTGCCGGTAGCATAAGACATATTTAACATTGACTTTTTTGCCTAGCTCACAAAACCTCCAACACATGTGTCGCTCATATTTTTATCTACTCTATCAGTTTTTTGAAAAGAAAGACTAAATTTTCTTTCAATCGTTTGCAGTGAACTTTTCTTACGATTTTTCTTCCAAACACTTCTTAAACGCTTTACTCCTTATATTTTGGGGGAATTTTTTGTCTCAAAATCAATACTTTAAGAGACCATTCGATCTCTCCTTTCTTTTCTTCTAATACTTATAGATTTTTTTGTTCCAATACTTATAGTTTACTATAACGAGTCTAATCACAATCAGACTCTCTCTCTCTCTCTCTCTCTCTCTCTCTCTTTCTCTCTCTCTCTTTCTCTCTCTTTCTTTCTTTAAGAAGAGTAAAAAGGACTTTACTTTTATTGGTTTCATAATAGCTTTGAAAATAAGTTTTATTATTGTAATACTCGGAGCGAATCGTTGATTGTATTCTTGATTAGAGAATAAATGTTCGCAAAATTTCCTGAATTTTGCACAAAAATCGGAAGTGAGGGGGAAATTGCTTTAATTAATCTAAAACTTAAGTTCTCAACAGTTTTCAAATTGATTTGACTTTTAATTAGAAAATCAATTCTCACGAGAATTCAATTGTTCTTCTCTTTAGGTATCAGTGAATACAAAGCCGTCGTTGGAGGACAGGTATTGCTTCCCTGCAATACCAGTCGATGGGTAGAAGAAGACATATCATTAGTGATTTGGTACAGAGGAAACACTGGTATCCCCATTTATACAGTAGACGCCCGTTCCAGTCGACTGTCGCACTCAAAACAAGTGCCATCAGAAGATTTGGGCGGAAGAGCGCTAATGGATGTGTCAGTACTGCCGCCGTCTCTAAAACTTGATCCGGTCATCGAAGATGATGAGGGCGACTATCGATGTCGGGTCGATTACCGAAAGCACAGGACACAGCACTTCCTCGTTCACCTTAACGTCACCGGTAATGCGATTCGACATGTATTTTGTCTGTCATTTATTGATCCCATGTTCTGACAATATTTTCAATGAAGTGATTAATTGCTGTCAATATTTATTATAACAAATATTTTTGGTCTCTTTTTATGTATAAACAGTTCCTCCGAAACAAGTAATCATCAAAGACTTGGACGGAAATACGCTCCGAGACATCATTGGGCCCTACGATGAAGGCGACAGTTTGACACTGGTTTGCGAGGCCTATGGCGGTGAGTCAGTACTTCCTCTCTTCAAAATTAACAAACATTTCATAACGAGCGTTAACCTCAAATATCAAAGTTCATTAAATTCTGTGCTCTGATCACAAAATTTCTAAAACAATCAATTTTTTTATTCCTTACTCGAAAATGTATTCTGTAAATGTGCAATTTCTAAGGTTGCTGGCTTTATTACTGTCAGTATTGTCTTGATGATCAAGCTTCACTGACAATAACTTGCAGACGTGTTCCAGACACTGACTGTTACATTCAATTATAATGATTTAGTCTGAAAGTTGAAAATAATTCGAAACAAAAACCACAAAACCAGACAAACATAACGTTTATTACATCTGAAAGAATATTCTGGTCTTATATTACTTGAGGTTCTGAATTGAAGTAAAGAAAATCAAAACAGAAATCATTTTCATTTTGACTCAAAAAAGGAATACTTTTTGAATATTTCACAAACAGTGAGATTACCTCCTCTTTTGAAATATAAGCTATTTTTTGCTCAATTTTCTATCCTTTCAAACGCCGAGAATTTCTTCTATGCTTTGGATAAAAACAAAAAACAGAAATGAAATTCCTTTTCTCTCACAGAAAACTACAGTGTTTTTACTGTTTAACTCTTGCAAGAGATATATTGCATTGTCTTCATATATCATTTTTATCCTTCAGCTCAGTATATGGTTTGATATCAGAGACTATATCTGTTGGAGACGGTGCTCACAGCGTTGCCAAACCATTATTTCATACGTAACGCTAAAACCTGACCCATTATTGTAAAAAAAGTTTGCTAGTTGTAAAGAAAAGGCTCATTCTTATTAGACTTCATCTTTTTTGCTTCTCTCCTATTATAATATGAATTAATGTATTTGTTTATTAAGTGAAGCAAAATATGTTTTTGCTCCGTCTGTGTGCCATTAAGAGAAGCGCTGATTCCGTTAGTAATATATTCTGAGTCCTGCCATCAATTCATTTGTTGAATAGAAATTAGATAAAACAGAGACCAAAATGAGCAGAAAAGCCATAATAAATATTTTTTGAATTAACCGAAAAAATTATGTTATAAAAGGGTAGGCGATGGGAAAGAATAGGTTTGGCTTTTATTACAGTAATAATTCATTTTGGGGTTTAGACCTTCTATTAATAGTTTTTTCCGATTGTAAAGTTTTACTCTACAGAAACAATTCATAAAAAATTTAATGTCTTATGTCTTAAGCGTTGAGTACATCAGCGCTAATAGTCTTTCCTTTGAGATAAAAAATAATAATAAAAAACTGTTATTCAATACAATTGAGAGAAAATTTTTATTTGAAAAAATCCGGAACTAAAATAGAAGAAAAATCCTATTTCTTGCTCTTATGTCGTCTCTGGTGTTCAGTCAATCAATTTTTATAAAATGAAAAATAAGATAAAACAGAAGCAAAAAAAGCTAAACTAAAAGTTTGAATTCGAGTCAGAATCTGATGAATAAGAATGAGAATAAAACTAAAGGATGGAAATAAATAACATATAAATTGTCTTCATTGAAGTCAGACTACATTACACTCATCGCTGTTGACTGACTCTCGAGTAGTCGACTGATTCTCATTGCGATGTCTGACGACTATATTGTGTATTGGAGTTCCTCATCCTTTTCCAGCGATGTTTTGTTCTGTTCTCAATCGAGTAGCCTTTTTCTTCTTCTCTTCACTTCTTCACTAAATCTTTTATATAAAGTTAAATATAAGACGAATAACAGTCAAAGTAAAAAAAAAATTCGATACAATTCTTCGCCGCTGCTGTCGTTTCTCTGCTCCTCATTGCCTAGTAGTTCTTGTGCTGAAGCAGTTCCAGTGCTTCAGTCAATGTGTGCTCTTCTGTATATCTGATCAAATCCTCGGAGACATCGGAGGCACACGAAGAGAGCAAAGAACAGAAAAGGAATGAAAATTTTCTAGTGTTTGTCATACGACTCGAGCCCTCACTGTTTTTCTCCGGATATTCTTTTCTAACACTTCATTGTAAATGTTTTGACGATTATTTTTATGTGTATTTTCTGGTCTCCAATGGTATCAAAAAGAGTGTCTTTCCTTCTGAAACAATATTATTTTTATGCATTTTTATGCTTCACTTACATAAGAACATAGACTTTAATTTTGATGAATCGCTTAATAATTATTAATCACTCAATTCATGGGTTTATTCGCACTTCCATTGATAGTCAGAACAGAATTTGAAACTCAATTATTTTGATGTTTATAATCAACAGACAAAGAGGTTTAATAGGATTTGGCTACAGATCAGACAGAGACACACACACAGAGCTCTTACACTTTTTTTAGGCCTATTCTCCACTTTGAATATTGAATTCGTTTTTCTGTAGACATGTATTCAAAACAACAGTTCCTGTCTATTAAGAAATGGAAGAAATGAATAAAAACATTATATAAAAAGAATGGAAGAAAAGAATAAAAGTTATGAATGTTTTGATAAATCACTTTCAATACACAGTAAAGCAGTATAAAAGCGAATCTCTTTTCTATTTTCAATTTATTTTTCTCTTTTTTTTTCATTAATCCTTTCATATATTTTTTTGCTTATGAAAAAATGAAGTTATCCGAAGCAGTTTAATTGAATTTTTTTTTGTTTCTCCTGGAATAAAGACAATTTTGATTGAAATTTGCAAATTTACCCGATTGTTTTTATACGAAATACAATTCATTTTCGCAAAACACTTCCTCTTTCGCAGAGAATTTAATATTTATTTAACTTATTATTAAATTTCAGTCTATTTTCTTTTAGATAAGAATATATTTATTCAACTATTTTTAAATTCAATATACATTTTGTTACTCTTTCTTCTCTGCCACTGATTTGGCAGAGAATATGTTGTCTGTATATGTCGTGACTGAATGTAATAAAAATTCAAAAAATATATAGACTTTTTAGTTTATGAAAAGCATAGATAAGTTGGGACTCCGATTGTGAATGTGTCATATCTAATAGGAATTGGTTTACGTAAAAATAGGACATCAAATATGCTCTGGATATAAATTCTAATAAAAATGCAAACAAAAAACAGATTACATTTTGCTCGTTGAAATCCAAACCATTGGAAAGGTTTCTGTCTGAAAAAGGGCTCTGTTTTTCATGCTTTCCATCTAATGATTGATTACATTGAGTCGATAAGAATCTCTTCAATTCATCAAAATTCTGGTGTAGTTTTGAAAAATCTATCCAGTCAAAAAGCATTTCTTCGGATTCTTTGAATATTCATAAGTTTGTTATCGGAATAAATATTTGATATTTCATCAGTTCTTGGGCTCATCTTCTCCGATGATTAGTTTGTGCAAAATGATAGTCACTCCTAAATTAATTGAGTGCCAAATCGTTGCTCTCGTTTCAAAAACAAATCGCTTAAGTCTGTGCCTCTCTTTCATTGATGGCTCTGTTTGTAAAGTAAGAGGTTTTTCTCTACAGAAATCATTGAAAACTTGGAGCAGAAAACTACGATTAAAATCATTGCCGCATAACTTATGAGGAGAACAATCATTAGCTATGCGTTAGTCAGAGATAAATAGACTTTTCATTCAAACACTGTTTAATATATTCACATATAAAATGAGACACAAAATGAGCACAAGTTTCAGCCCAAAAGATAACATTATTTTTAGAATTGAATCTCATTTCTCCTAATTGTCACTCTATTATTCTGTACTAAAAATACTAATATTTTATTCTGGGATATTAAGATTCAAATTCTAAGGAAGCAATCCCCAGCATTCTTGTAAAATTCTTGTCAAAATTAGCATGTTTAAATCTGAATTCAATAAGAATTAATTTTAAAATCAATAGAGAAATAGACTAAATTGTTATTATATATAATCTATGACTACATGAAAAGGGAATACCATTCAGATATCAATTGAAGTTATGTCTAGAAAAACGACAAAATATAAAGAAATATTTTCTAAAAAATATCAATTTTATGCCATCGTTTGGCTTAAAGTCTGACTTTTTTTGCGCATTTTTAATGGTTTTGTTGCCATTATTTTCTTGAGTTTATTTGTACAAAGATTATGCAAATATTTAATGAGAATAAAGATTATACAACTTATTCAGTCCTCTGTTCTTTTGAAAAGAGCCTCAAAAATAAATTCATAAAACATTAGACGAGTCTCTGCATTAGAGTATCAATAATTTTATATCAAATTTGACGCAATTCTTAAACTTGGTTCCGCACAAAACCCTATCTCTCCGGCGCTTTTTGGGATCAGATTTTTCATTGTTTTATTCCCTTTGCATTCGATAGTTCTCCTGACTCTACCGCTCATTCTTTGTTGCGAAACCCCTCTGGCGTTCCTATCGCACAGAATAGTGAATCATTTGAAGAATTTTAGTCTCATTTTCTTCGTGGATGAATCCAACGAAGAATAATAGCCTATTGTTTGGTTCACAAAGTTTTTGGTGTAAAAGAAGAGAATTTGTTTTAATTAAGTCTAAAAACAAATATTTTCATCATTTAGCGAAATATTTTTAACGTTTTAATACAATTTCAACTTATTTTCAGTCTATTATTGAGTTTTATGAGCAAAAAAGTTTAATAGAGTTTTGAAATTCTTGTCTAAATTTATTTTTCCATTGAATTCGTATTTTTCTTTAATTCGACGATAAATTAAATTTCTATAGAATTTCAAAAATTTTCAAATTATTTCCAAATACTTTCATAACATTTTTTTGCCGACGATTTCATGCAATGTATACGAAATTTTTGATCCATATTTTTCACTCTCTTTTTCTTCTCTGAACGTAAAACAATTTATCAAAAACTTGGAGACTATCGTTAAAAATGGATATAAACCAGAGAAGAATGAGTTATGAAAATTGAAGATCAGAATCACTGCAAAAAATATTCTTCTAAAACAAAAAAACGTGAAATTGAAATTCTATTCAGTTTTTTGCTTATCAGATAAGTTACCAATGCACTCTTTTCTTTGAGGCCAGAAATGAGTGATGAGATTGTGAGCCAAAGTAAATCTGCTTCGAATCAAATTTACATTTTCCATTAACAATAATAATCTTGCAAAGAAAAAGTAACAGCTATTAAATTAAACTTTTGCCAAAAATTTCAACGGAAGAGATTGTGTTTTAAAAATGAAAAAAATAAAATAAAAACAAATTAATTTTTCTTCTCTCAATATAAGAAATATGAATAAATCTGATTGAAATTCTTTAAATATCTTGGTTAAAAAACACGGTTTGTGATAATTTGTTATTGCTTTACCTCTTCTTGTGTGCAAATATGGGGTTTGTATCCAGAGATCTAAGAATCAGTAGTAGAGAACAAATTGTTTTCATTTTTCTCCGTCTATTTGTTTTTTGACTCTTTCTTTCTTTTGAGGGCAAAATGCAGTCAAATCTCCTGAGCCTAGAATTTGTTGAAAGAAGTCATAGGTTCTGACTGTTAGCCCAAATCTATGAAACAATTTCTTTCTGCTTTTTGTTCTCTCATTCTTTTTATATTTGCGATACTATTTGGCTCTGCTTTTGGCCGTTCATCTGATTTATGCGATTCAATCGCTTTTAATAATACAAAAGTATTTCTTATCTCTTCCAGCAATTTATCAGATACTCTATTGAACCGAAATCAGAAGTATATAATTATCGGTCAGTTTTATTAGGACTTACAGCATTCAGAGGGCCGACAAAAACGTGTTTCAATTCTAATAACTTATACAATATATCAGAAAACTGTGAAAGAATTCATTTTTGCACTTCCAGTTCGGCTATAAATCTATTTGGAGAGCCATTTATTAACCAAGGACAGTTCACTAAATATAAATTATTAATAATTTCCTAGAAATACCAATAATTTATACCTTTTCGCCACTTTCGTCGCCATTAATGAATACCTTTCAAGTTTTACGAGGAATTTATTAACGCCAAAGTCTATTATTGTCCGCCAATTGTGTTGGAAATTCTTTTTCATTATCAGAAATAAACAAAATATTCTTCTGAGAAGAAATTCTTTGTCTTTTGATTGTTAGGGCTCAAGAATATAGACATTTGTGGAGAAATAACAAATTTGTCTTTATTTAGAAATTATAATGAGGAATCAAAAGCTCAAAAAAAGTCTTCAGATTCATTGTTTTAAAACAAATGAATATCTTGTCTTAAAATTCTTTGAGTTTATTGGTTGGCATTCAGTGTTTGCTGTGTTATAGCCGTTCAGAAATCCGTTAACAAATATCACGTCAAATGTGTTTTCCGAGACTGCAATTCAGCGATAACTGCGAGAAATGGTTGGAAATTGTGAGCCGTTGTGTAAAATACTAATGCCTTTGTCGTTGAATTTTTTCTCTCCTTTGGCTCTCCGTCTTGTATGAGGTATTGAGGACTTGTGTTTAATGCCTAACAAACTCAGACCCAAAACTGACTGAACTGTTTATTTTTGTGTTGCGATACGCGATGTAAAGAAACATTGAGTTTATAAATAAGAAGACGTGTGTGAAAACACTAATGAAATTAATCGACAGTTTTCTCTCCTATTCTCTCTTATTGAAAATTGTTTATTCCAGTCAAGAATTTCTTCGTTTAGTAATTTATTCCATACTTGGCTTTTGATTACAAATAACAACAAAATAATTGATTTGTAGTTTTAAATGCTATTCGTTTATCCCAAGGAATTTGTGTTCAAAACAAATTATACTAGATTTCAAAATTCTTTTGTATTGCACTATACTTTTGACTATTTTAACGATTAATTCAAAATTCTTAAGAGTAGAGTATATTTGACTCTCACTTAAAATCCAATACAATAATAATTCAGCAAAAAATTGAAATACATATCCAAGAAAATGTCAGTTCAATAGTGGAGTGAATTTAAAAAGTTTTCTGATTGTATGAAATCAGTCATGTGTTTAGCCTTCAAGTTTCACATGACTGTAAAAAAACATACAGATTAGTTTTTGCTATCCGTCCGTCTGTGCCCTGAGTCTGAGCCGGCTCTCCTGCGTTTTCTTTGAGTCGGATCTGCCGACGATCCGTTTGGCTAATCAATAATTTTAGGGAATATGTGTGTAAATAGTTATGCTGTCGAAGCCGAGAGTTTGGATGTCAACTCCAATAATGAAATAGTAGGCCATAAAACGGATGTATATATATATGGATGGATATATAATCTATAAGCTTCTACACTATTTCTCGGTGTATGGCATCGAATACATACATATTTTTAGTGATCAATAATTTTATTTTATTTTTCTTTGATATATCTGTACATAAGTTATATTTTCAATCTATCTCTGACTCTGCGATCTCTCATATTTCTAATCGAAAATCTCCTCTTATTTTGTATTTTCTCCTTTCAATAGAAGTAGAAAATTATATATTAGTTCACAAAAAATAGATTATCTCATCATTTATTAGACATGAAAAATGTTTTACATTAGACTTCAGGACTCTATTATTGGATTCGATTTTTCTCACATTTTTATACTTCTATAAACTTTTGCCAAAACCAGTCGTTAAGATTCAAAGTATTAGTTTATAAATTGTTCTGGGGCCAAAAAAATGTCAGCAAATTCTGAGTAAAATTTTCAGTTCAAACCCAATTTTAAATAATCAGTCATTAAATGGAAAATACATTAAAAGCTTTTGATTAAACTTAAATCCAAACTAATTATGTTTTATTAAGAGCTTATGTAATGTTTAATGACTCAAAAATTCAAATCCAAAATTGAATTTTTAATTCCTATTCCCTTTTTTGTTGTTTGTGACCTCTTTATTGAAGAACAAAACTCGAAATGTTTGTGCTGAGCACAGAATAAAGAGCCTTTGAAATGACAAAATCGATAGTTTGCCCGAAACGCTGTCCAAACAGTTGTAGAAATTGATTGACTGATAAGAATCACTTTTGCTCTCATTTGCATTGAATTAGACTTTTGTTTTTGAGAGGAATGACATACAAATTAGTGTGAAGTGCACTAAAATCTATTGTTTAACACCAGAGGAGAGATGTGTTATTTTTAGGGACCAAATGTGAGCAATGCTCTGAAATACTTATCTGTATTTCACATATAATCAGAGTCAACGAAAAACATATCGATTTTAAACGAATATTCAATTTGTTTCCATTTTATCAAACATTTCAAAGCTTGTAATGAGATTATAGTATTTTTTTGTTGAAGAGTAAATTTGAGCTCAAATTTTTCCCAGATGCCTTTTGTGTCGATTAAGACCTTCTTGCATATAATTTCGATTTTATTAGCCCTTTCTTTACCCAGTCTTGCATAAGCCCTTTCCTGTCAATAATTGGGTATAGAATTTATGGATTTTTGTGAATACTTGCTCTGTTTGGCTGTTTATATACTTTAATAGCAATGAAATATTTGAGTTTTGCGATAAGACATAAGCCATAAGCAAATGCGTTGTTATCTAAGTTTTTGCAAATTTATTTTCTGAACAAAATTTTCATTCAAAATACAAATACATTTATTATTAAAAAAATTTATTCTCAATGCAATTATAAATCTTGTGCTCAGAAAATAAATATCCGGAAACAAATTCCGTGTGTTTTGTTTCTCTCATCAATTTTTCTGACAAACTTAGCCCTTCTCTACGAAAACAATAATTATCTTACAGTTATTATTCATAACTCCTATTAAAGTTTTCCTATTTTAATGTCTGATAAATTGGACAAATTTTTTATAATTTTTTATTGTCTTTTCTTTTTGGAATTCGTAGTAAAAACTCGATTATTTTGAAAGCGATTTAAACTTCAGATTATGTTTCATTGCTCTTCAGGTTTATAACCATTTGTTTGTATTGATTTTATCTTTCTATTTGTTGTTTCCTAAAATGAAGCTCAATTTTTTTTATATGACATTTAAAGGGATGCCATCCACCTCTATGTCCAGCTTAACCTAGTCCAAATAGCTATTGAATAAAATTCACAATAAAATTGATACTTGTTTGACAAATGACTAAGAATTACTAAATTAGAGCTATTCAATGAAAACAACACTTATCCTGTTTGACCAAAAGCAATATTTTTGTGAATGAAAGGATATTATCGATAATGATATGCAGTGCGCGTAACAATACTAAAGGCATTTCATTACAAATGAAACCCTTATTATTCAGTGAAACAGTGAAAGAGATTGACTGAATAGATATCTAAGGACTCGAATCATAATTTAGTTGTTGTCGAATAAAATGTCGAATAACGGAGAGAATAATAAGACATTGAATTCAGCCAAAGAGTGGGCCAATGAATCAGAAACCTATTCCAAGACTTTGAGCTCAGAATTAGAGGGGAAAGCGTCCGACAAAAGTTTTCTAACCGTTGCTCTCGATAAACTTGATCAGTTGATCAAAATGGGTGATCAACATAAGGCGACAATGGAAAAGATATCTGCAGCTATACAAATGGCCCAAAAGGTTCCCCAATTGACTGGTGGACAGTACTCTGATATCAACAAACAGATCAAAGAAGTGGACAGTGCCTTACAAAAAATCCTCATTTCCCACAAAATTCTCAAAGAACTTAAAGAAAAAGTCGTTAAATATCTCCAACCGTTGTAATGAAACGAATTATAAATTTAAAAAATAAGTTTTCGTGACTTTTCAATAAAAAATTGAGTTTTTTATGGCTCTAAGAACGAGAGAGTATAACAATCTGTCAATTATTCACAAACCAATTGAAGCAATGTTTTAGCCGAAGGCTCGCAAAGGCCAAAACATTAATAAAATTTAGTGAAATACAGTAAAAACCAGTTGTTGTGTCAAAAATACTGTTTAGAATCAAAACTTTTGGATAATCAAACTTTAACTGCCTTATAAACCAGAGTCAAAGTAATTTAAGCAAATATTAAACCATTGATTTACAATGAATTTGAGGACAAGTTATTCAAAACTTAACGATTCTTCTAATGATTGAAAAATGGTGTCGAATATATCTAAAAGGTTTGGTCAAAGCAAAAGATCCACTGCTCCGTTGCTGTAAATGTAAAACTGACATTGTTCATAAGTCTTGTATTGAGAAATGACTTGAATTGTCTGCTCAGACAAACTGTTCGTTTTGTGGCCTCAAATATAGAACTAGTGTTTATCCGAAGAATTACTTTGAATATTTAAAAGAGGCTCCGGAAAACTGAGACCAAATCAAAGAGTTAGGCCTTCGAGCAGTCAATGTAATCTATTTGGCACTTTTGGTTGCAATCATTTGGTTTCACAACACAACCACCCTTTGCCACAATCTTCTCTATTCAATCATTTTTGTGATAGTCCTCAGATGTTGTGTAGTGGCCCGTCTCTGGTACTTATTTTATAGCCGTTCCAAATATGGTTTCCGTGATTGGCAAAGAACTCACTTCACTATCAAAATCTTTCAAATTGAAGAATTTAATAGTTGATTTTGTATCAGTTTTGAGACTTCACCTAGTTATCTTTTAATTTATTCGAATAAAACAGAAATTATTACAATGGTTATTTTTGTTTTGAATTAGATTTCAAAAAGATTTTATATTTTGAAGAATTGTTTGGAAGAAATAACTTTTGCAATTAGTTGTAAATATAAGTGTTGAATAAAATATGATTTTGTGCGTAAACTTAATCAAAATTGTTGATCAGTGAAAGAGAAGCAAACATTAAAGTTTCGGAAATCTGTCTGACATTTATAGAAATGATCCGTCATATAAAGGGCTGATTATTATCTTTTTTGAAACGATAGGCAAACCCCTGCCATCATTGGTTTGGTTTCGTAACGGCGTTCTAATCGACGAGACATCAGAGACCGTAAGGCGTGAAACGACTTTCACTCGCAATGAATTAGTATTGTCTAAATTGGAGAGACAACAGCTCCTCATGGAATTGGAGTGTCAGACCAGTCAGTTCTCTGACGACCATTTCGCCAATACATCGAAGAAGTCCTCCGTTAAGATCGACCTCAACTGTAAGTCATTTTAATTGAACAAAAAAAAAGTTGGAGACAGAAAAAAGAGTAAAAGTTTAGACAATTAATCAAATAATAAGGAATTTATCTTTTATTTCATTTAATTTTAAAGCTCTCAATCATTGTCTGATTGAAAGAAAAAAAGTGAAATCAATTGACATAATTATTCAAAAAGATTTATTTAATTCTTTGAGAAGAAGTATTAGTCAGCGATGCGTTCAATTCTTAAGAAGAATGTCTTCTACTGTATAATCAAAAGATTAATTAAAAGTATTTAGTTTTTTGTTCGACACTTTCTGAGTTAAGTCTTCGTCTGATTTAATTAATTAGTCAAACAATCAGTTGAGTTGATATTTATTTTCTAATAAATGCTGTCTTTGTTGCGGCAAAACAGTGAAGCCTTTAGAAGTGTCGATACTGTCACCGATGAGACCTCTGTCTGCCGGTCAAAGGTCAGAGATCAAGTGCAGGTCAAGCGGCTCTCGACCACCAGCACAGATATCATGGAATAAGGGCTCGAAAAAGATGCCAAACGTTAGAGACAGCGCTTCAGCCGACGGCAACGCAACCATAAGCACCCTATCATTTATTCCGGCCATAGAAGACAACGGCAAACATCTGTCGTGCAGAGCAGATAACGTGCAAATGGCTAACGACCAAATTGAAGCCCACAGGATATTAACCATTTATTGTTAGATTCATTCCTATATATCAAATGCCATTTATTATTATTACACCAATAGTTTTATTTTCGTCTCATTTATGATACCATTCTCTCTCTGCCTCCCTCTCTCTCCCGCACTAACACTGTTGGCCAACAAATGCACTAATCATTCATTTATATACCGAATGAGATATCGAAGCCTTAATTCCCTTTTTCTCCTTCTCTTTCCATTTCACTGATTATTATTATTATTATTATTATTGTAGAGAACGGTTTGAAAAAATGATTGTTTTATGTAAAAAGTGTTTATAACTTTCTTTGCGATCAGTTTAATATCAAACTTAGAAATTCTAATTCAATCCATTAATGCCTTTTTGTTCTCAACTTTTCTATCCTCTAAATCTCGACTTCAGATAAGTCTTCTGACTTCCAATCGAATGAATCCTTTGTTTTCTTATCCTTTTGTTTATTATAATTGTGTTATGAATCAAAAAATATGTTGAAAATCAATGTCTGTATTAATAGGAAATGTATTTTCTTGTGTTTAATATCGTTAATGGTGTAGATCTGCCTCAGTTGACATTAGCACTGGGCGCCAACATAGCTAATCAAATACGTGAAGGAAGCGACGTCTACTTCGAGTGCACAATAGTGGCCAATCCCTGGGTCACTGACGTCGGATGGCTGTTCGAAGGACGTCCGCTCTATAGTGACACTTCTGCCGGAATTATTGTCAGCAATCAATCTCTTGTATTGCAAAAAGTCAGACGAGAGCATAGGGGCAGATACCAGTGCACTGCCATCAATGTCGAGGGACAGGCCAGTAGTAATAAGGAGTTCCTCAAAGTTAACTGTGAGTCAAATCAAGTCATTTCGAAACTTTTAATTAATCTTTTTTTTTGAAAAAGTTCATCGAAAAGCTTTTCTGTTAATTAAAATTCATTTAATTAATTTTAATTAAATTAGAATTGTGTCTAAATTATTGCCCACTCATTTTGATTATAGTGAAAAGTGCTAGATTATTAAGAAAAAATTTGTTTACAGATTCAATTATTGAATACATTTTCAAAAATGGCATTAATTAAGGACGGAATAGAAATTTATAAAATATTTCGATTATCTTTCAGTCGCTCCGGTCTGCAAACCTGGTCAGACAATCATATATGGTGTGGCCCGCAATGAAATAGTGAACATTACTTGCGAAGTCGAGGCCGAGCCCCACAACGATATGTCATTTAAATGGCTGTTCAATAACTCTTTGGACACTTTAGATGTGCGAACATTTGTGGTAAATGGTTCGCAAAGCACAGCCACTTATGTGCCTCAGAGCCGAGCCAATTACGGAACACTATTGTGTTGGGCGCAGAACAGTATCGGCAAACAAAAAGAGCCCTGTGCGTTCAGCATTGTGGCAGCTGGTATGTGCCCAAAAATCTTTCTTATATTGCGTTCTCTTTTACTCTTAACCTCTTAAATAAGTTTATTCCAACACAAAGTAAGTATTAATAGTCGGGGTAACCAAGTTAGTCTCAGTATGCGTTAAACTCAATAGACTATGGTTTGCTTTTTTATTAGATCAAGGCTAAGAATTATTGCCTTAAATCATTGATGGAAAGTTTCTTGTGTGAACTTTTTGCACAAATTCAGTTAAGATTTATTTCCCTGGCTATTTATACCCGGTATGGCTTATGGATAACCCAGGCTTTATGTGGTAGCAATAATTCTGAACATAAATAAGTTGATTAATTCGCTATTTGTTTCACTTATATTCAGTGAAACTGAATTTTATGGCAATTGAAGCGCTCAGTCATAGCTCTTAAGTGAAGACTAGTGTTTCGTATTTATTGACCCGAAAATTCATTAATTGTGTGTTTCGTATATTAAATATGATTCAGTATTTATTCGCGAATCACAATTAATTTCAATGGTCAACCCTTTCCGGTCTGACCATTAATAATGGTGATAATTATTCCTCGATTCGCAGTTCAATGAGCTCGACTGAAATTTTAATGGAAATGTCTGTAAAATAAAGTGTTTTTATGTGAAACTTTTTAATCTAAAAGAGAACTTTTAATATTTGAATTGTGTGCTGAGCCCAGGCATTGGAATGTCAACACTGGATAATAACCCATTTGTGTCAAAAATGCTTGTTTTGCTCATAAATAAACCGAAATGTTTGAAAATTAATAAAACTGATGATAACATTAGAGCGAAAATTTTAATTTTGTTGATTGCAGTCAAAAGTAATAGTCTTAACCTTTCTCTAAAATTTTAATTTAATTAAATATCAAATTATTTTTCGTATAATTTGTATGAAATATTCAGTTGTTTTCAAAAAGCAAACAAACAATTATTTTACGTATCAAATGATAATCGTCTTTAATGTCGAGAATATTCTGTAGTTTTGTCCCAAATTGAAATTCGTGTTTATGACAAACCATTGAAATGATAATTGTTTTGCACAAATATATATATATTCTGTGTTTGATATTTGAATCTAAGCCCTGAATGGTATGATAATCATTGTTTGCAGAAGAATTTCATTCAATTTCATTGACAATTCAAGTGAACCATCAGAATATCGTCGAATATATTGAATAAACAAAAGCAAATTTGAAATGAAATTCTTATTCTTCTTATTTTTAAGTGATTTCAGTTTTGTTTAACTTTGACTGAAGAGTATCTTTTAGAATAAAATGTAAAACAGAATCCAATTGATTGACAATCCATTCAAAAGAGGAGAAGAATGAGAGCCCAGAATATAGCAGATTCGTAGCTCTCATCCTTCAAAGTTATGTTTTCTGTTTTATTTTCTTTGTCTGACATTCACTTTCGAGATAAATATATCAAACAATTTATTTATGATTCGTATTGAAAATCCATTTGACAGGTCCTCCAAATCCGGTTAATGACTGTTATGCGTCAAATGTGACTCTGACCACACTTGTGTTCCAGTGTCAGCCGGGAGATAATGGCGGCCTGAGACAAATATTTCACCTACAAGTCTACAACAACGAGAAACTGCAACTTCACACTAATTTGACAGCATTTGAAACGCCTGTCTTTTTTGTCAAAGACCTGCCGCCGGCCACTCAATTCACTCTTAATATATATGCCTCCAATCCGAAGGGAAAGAGTGATTCGATCGCTATTAATGCCGTCACCGCTAAGTTGCCTGAAAGACACGCCAGAAAAGGTAAATATTTTGCAACTTTGCATACAATCATATTCGCCAATCAATGCATAATTGCTTTTCCAGACATTCAAATTCAGGCTTTTCCTTTCCCCCCATTCCTCCTCCCCGTTCACTCTCTTTCCTCCCTCAAGATATTTCCCTTTGAATAAATACTGCATTAAAAAAGGTTTTGCGATCTATCTCTTCAATAATTTCATGAATTACTAATTAATTTCAAAGAACTCATATATAATTCTTTTTATAAAACTTAAATTAAAATTTTTTATTT
>JAQIWP010001104.1:0-17294 GCA_034695525.1 Euzetes globulus | reverse complement strand
TTTATTGTTCTTTGCTAGATAAGCTTTAAACCCAAAACTATTCAAACAAACATACTGTTACATTTTTATAAGCAAATTTGTATAAGCAATTTTTGAGTCATGCAATTCATTTTATTAAGCCTTTTACTCATATCATTTGATACGCTATATATGAATATTCTATGTGTCTTTTGCACTGCAATAATGCTCTTTCAAATGGCTCTCAAATGGCACTGTGGCAATCGTCGGATATGAGTAAGACATTTGATAAAAATCAAATGCGTGGTTCAAAAATGATATATTCAAGAAAACTAACCAGTGGGCATTTGCCAGTAACAGTATATTTGTTTGAATAGTATTGGTTTTAAAGCTTATCTAGCAAACAACAATAAATTAGTCAAGATATTTTTAGATTTTAGATTTTTAGAGGTTTTTAACCCCATTAAACACTTTTGCACTCTATGAAAATATGAGCCAGTCAATATCCTGTTTATAAATTTGAAATATGCACTTCCAATGAATGTTATGCATCTACCTTATCAAGTATTGTATAATCAGTCGGTGTCTATCCCTTAATGTGTGCACATAATGTATTTATTATGTAATTTTTGATAGCTTCTAATAAATGTTTTAAGCAAGCAAAATTCTTACTGTCTACAATATTGCCATCATTTAACTTCTTTAGAACAAGTCTAAATGACCTCATTTTTGATTAAATTGTAACAATGATGTTTAAATCATATTAATCTAGATAAATTTAAATTAAATAGGGTTTACTTAATTTTTTGGCAATTGATTGGTGGTTCGAATTGACCGTCTTGGCAATCCCCGTTTTAAACTGTTTAAGTAATTAAGTGAGTAATGGTGGGCAACTTGCTAGAAACTGCATAAATTCTAACAATACCCTTATACTACCTAAAATTTGAGAAAAAATTCGTCATTTTACTCTCCTTATAATAATTATACCCCCTTAGGTCTGGGACCTTGGCTGCCCCTGAAATTGTTGTATTGATTAAAGAGAATTCCTGTTATCTGTAATCCTTTTATTTCTTTGATTATTGTTTGATTGCATCAATTTATTAGATAATTATTCATACGATGAAGAAATTGCATTTAAATATGTTTTCAGTCAAACAAATCTGAATGAATCCGAAAATTTCTTTTTTTCAAATGAGTTCAACTGAAAGAAAAAAAATTGTTTTTTGTGTTTTTGATTTTGAGGAATATATTTAATGCAAATTCTTTTTGAAGAAGAATATTACAAAAGCATATGTTTTTCATAAGGATTATTGAAAGTAATGCATAAACGCATTGAATATGTTTTGCAAAATTGCAATGAATTGCAAAGCGATGTCTTTGTGTGTCGATCACTAGTAAAGGGAACCACTTTTCCTCGCTTTGCCTCTGACACACAACTATGAAATAATCAATAACTCATTTTAGTAGTATTTATAAAAACGTTAAGACATTATTTAATGCTAGACTACAATTGTATTGGACGAGTGCTACCAGTGCTGCCGAGACGTGCTATGGATTTGCTAATTATAGCGGTTTCTACTTATTATTACTTATAAAATAAATTTCTATACTCTTTACATCGTATATCTGTATATCGAATGGGTTCTCATATTTTGTATCAAAAATTGTAATGATATTAAATGTTTTTATAGAACATTGTATTAAATCATAAGACACTTATTTGTATGATTGCACAGCACTGCACAGCACAGCACAGCACTGTACAGCACACAATTGGTAGTTTTTCGAGTGTTTTATGTATGCAAATATATAGAATACAACAAATAACAGGCAATCCTTCAAATGGCAATTAATAAGATTCGTTTCAATGATAAAAAAGATATGTTGTCTGATAACAAACAAGTGATGTACAGTTGTGTACAGTATTTTGTAGTATGCAATCACTCCTACCCGTGCTATTGTCCTTCCCCTTAATAAGTCAAAGAGATCTGCTTCATTCTAAATGAATAATGATCTGGAGTGAAGCTATAAATTAACTGGCATTTGACAAATGAATATTATTGAACAGACAAAAGCCATAAAAACTCTGATATAAACTTAGATTGAATGCTAGTACTGCACAGAATAACAATTATGAGACATAAGGCAAAATATTTGCCATTCCTCTAAAACAAATAGAGAGCCGATAGTATATTTGCATATTCATCCAACTTACTAGATAAAGATATTTTCATCAATATCTGGATAATATATCAGAAATGAGTAGTTAATCGAAATATCTCTTTAGAAATGGTTTCAAACATTTCTATATTAGAGTCAAAGTAATAGAAAATAATGTTAACATTTTTTTGTTGTCTGAGCTTTTGGTTCAATACATTTAGTATTGGAATGAATCAAACAAATGTGATGGTTGTGCTACACATTGGGCGCAATTGTAGTGGAGAGGACTGTATGGCAAATATAATTGCGAGAGAAAGTGCATTGGATGCCAAATCTGATTTGGTTGTCTGTAATTTCTTGTGGAGGGCGTCTACCCTCATGTGCTCTCATTCTTTTTTCTCCATAAATTACATACAATATGTGGCCCTAAAAGCAGACAATTGTAGAGCAAATCCTAATTTTTGAGCTCAATATCATCTGACCATTACTATCATCTGCTAATAATAAAGCGGATCTCATTTCTTATCTTTTTAGCCAAATTCATGATCTTTTGCCACAATTCAGTGATAAAATCTCATTTGTCGGCTCATTCCTCTGCTTCTAATGACATGTTCTCAGAGCTCATACATTGAGTTCACCCTTCGCCAAAACCAATTATCAGAAAAAAGTGAAATCTTTGATTTTATTGTTAGTATTGTAGCATGATAATTCGCCCTTTTCACCATTTCCTACCCTTTTGTTTTATTTCTGAGAGAACCGGAAATAAACCTGAATTAAAATAGTTTTCAATAGGTTTCCGATCCGAAAGATTAACAATCAATGGCTGACATGTCATTCTTCAATGCCATATAACCCAGGCATGGCAAATAGGGGTATTTCTCCCCCTAAATTGAAAATACTCCTCACATAATTAAGCTTATTTTGGAAGAAATGGCCGTTTCAGGTCACTTTTGTTTTTCTGGAAATATTCACCAATACTCCCTTAGCCAAACTGATAAAATACCCTTCCTTTGAAGAAATGTTAATTGACCCTCACTGATATTACCACTACTTTAACTTGAAATATAAAAATTAATTTGTTTTCAATAAATAAATAAATGATTATTTGACAATTCTAAAATATAATATATTGAATAATAATATATCAATGGGGGAAGCTAATGTAAATCCCCCCCATGGAAAATTTTGAGATCTGACATAAAAAAAATTAAATACCAAAAATAGGAAAATTTAGGAAATTTTGATAAAAAAATGGGAATTTTTGGCAACGGCGCCTAAAATTGAGATATTTTTGCAAATGGAGGCCTGAAAATCTGCCATTTTGTTCTTTATTTTAAAGAATTTATCTTTCAAACACAAACTTGAAAATACTAGGTTGCCCCCTAGACAAAAAGTTTTAAGATTTGGCCATTTAGCCGAAATTTCGTTTGGCCCCACCCTATGGCCCCCCATCGGGTCTTCCAACTCGGTTACCGCTGAATAATACTGTATATACAAAAATATTCTAAATTAAATTATGTTTAAAGGTTTTATAATTCTCTCTCTCCCTCTCCCTGTCTCTCTCTCTCTCTCTCTCTCTCTCTCCCTCCCTGTCCCTGTCCCCCCCTCTCTCTCTCTCTCTCCCTCTCCTTCTCTCTCTCTCTCGCCTCCCTCTCCCCTCTTGCTCTCCCTCTCGCAATACATAAGTTTTTTGACTAAATATTCACTTTGAATGACATTTACAACAGATTTCGAGAGTAAGAGTTTGTCATCGATTAACAGCATTTGCAACAACTCGTGTTCGGCTCCCAAACCAAATAGTATGAGTCCAACAGGACTGAATAAGCCCCGTAAGAAGAGATCGCGAGCTGCCTTCTCTCACGCACAAGTATATGAACTGGAAAGAAGGTTCAGTCATCAAAGATATCTGAGTGGACCTGAGAGAGCAGATTTGGCCCAGGGTATGTTATATCAGACATTTATCAACTCACTTATGTGGAATGAATGCTAATTGTTGTGATTTGAATGTCAACAGCTCTCAAATTGACAGAGACCCAGGTCAAAATTTGGTAAACTTTTATTTAATTGGTTTAAATGGTTGTGATTATTGACGACAATCTTTTAAATGTAATAATAGGTTTCAAAACCGTCGCTATAAGACTAAGCGCAAGCAATTGCAACACGAGTTGATGATACAGGCGGGCAGTGCGGCCTTACATATGATGCCTACGAACGCATCCCCTTCCAGTCCGGGCTCAAGTGGTCGCAAAGTAGCCGTAAAAGTGTTGATGAAAGACGATCAGCTCATGTATGGCTCCGATGACATGCATTTTTCAAAGCAAGCAATCTACCCGTTCATCTACCCGCCCGCCTGGATTTTTGGCTGCACTCAGTGATCATTGTCTGCGACATAAAATTAATTGTAAATAAATGTAAGAACATTTCAAAACACATCCATAGCTATAGACTTTAAAAGACAAGAAAGACTCAAATGATTATTGAAAGCAATGAAACGACTGCTTTGTTATTGGGTTTAAATTTAGTTGATTTCAACATTTGTTTCATAGAAAAATCATTCGCCAGAAATGACATTACATTCTGTCTTCACTGAAAGACATACAGTTTTAGAAGTATAGTAACTCATAAAAGCCTACTCTCTGCCGTATGGCACAGTTATCATCATTTGTGAGTACAGGCCTTTCAATCGTAACTTCTATTTAAAGCCAACCCAACTCATCAACAGACAAACGAACGGCACTTCAGACAATTAATTCAGAAGAGACTCTAAATGTCATTTCAGTTTCTTTCAATTTGTCTTTCCATTCAATACTCATCTAATTACAAGTATTTGAATGGATGGCTGACCGCTGTTTAAATCAGACTCAATTGAATATGTAAGCAGGGTAGATCAGTAAAACTACTCAGCATTTGAACATCAACCAGAAGCACTTCAATTTCCATTATTAGAATAATTAAGAAATTCTCTTAAGACATAGTGAGTAACATGCTCCTGCTCAAACTTAATCAATTTTCATACCATTAAATATGACATTTCATTGAATTGCAATATATAATCTAGCACCTTTTGAAGAAAATAGCATTTGTTGATAAACTAGTGAATAATTTGGATCACGAAATTGAAGATAAATTAAATGAAAATTGATTTGTTGTGAGTGTATATCGAACTGAGATTTAGAGTCTCGTAATTATCACTTTAATTATTCCAAAAAATATTTAATTGAATTTAGAGATAAAAATCTGAATAACGAGTCAAACGCTATTCGAATATAAATTATTGAATCATTTAAATGAATATAAATTAAGTCAAAAAGATTTGAACGCTTGAAATACAGATAAAATAAATGCCAATTTATGTTCTATAAGTTGATTAATTATAGTGTTAATAGCAATCTGACAGTTCAACTCATATGTAGAGATTGTGCTCCTATCACACCATATCTTAACTAATATTATACACATATTTGTATTAATAAATATTTTCCTTTCAGATAAAGTTTAAGAAACGAAACCAAAACTGTTTTTGAGTTAAGCACGAAATCAATCCATTCATTCATTAATGTAATTGTATTTACTTATGGATATTAAAGTATTCAGAGATTAATTTCAAAATATATATAACTTTTAATTTGATAAATTCAAAGCAAAAAACTTGAATCACTGTCAACGTTGTGGCAAAAGAACACTTGAATTGTGCACTGAATTCAGTTATTGATTGCTCTGAAAAGTTTGAAATCAATGGCACGCGACTCAGTCTATATGCTAGTGATAGGGCCGGCATCCAGTGAACAAAAGAGAGTCATAAGAATTTGGTTGTATTATATGATTAATTTTAGCGAAAACGAGCCAATTCTGGTTATGGCCTTTTCGCACAAAAGACAGGTATATATTGATAATGGATTAGAACTGCACTCACAACAGCAATCATATTATATAAGCTTTTGAATGCACAGACATATTGTATGCGATTGTATGCTATTAGAGGATTAAGCTTTTATAGCAAATTGCTTTTGCATCGGATTTGTCACTCAATTTGAATGCAGTGGCAAATACTTCAACCAAACATGCAATACACTGATAGCTTTGTTCTGTCCTTCAATTCTTTCATGTAAAGCACTGATGGTCAGGCTCTATGACTTTCGAGACTTCCCTCAAAACCTGGATAGCATTGACATGAAAATTATGCCTAATTTCCTTTATGTTTATTAAATTTTCCGTTTAATTCTCGTCAATCAACTGAAACATCAGAACAATACTCATATTGTCTTCTGGTTTTCAAAGCAAGTTATTTTAAAAATTTGAGTATTATTTCGAAACAATTGAAAATTAATTTCGAAATGTAATCCTTTTTAAAGGATCTAAATTTAGGTGACATTCGATTTGTTTTGATAATTAGTATCGAGTTTAATTATTGCTAAAAAATGAGTTGTGCTCGGCTATTTTCATCGCTATCTCCTTACTTGAATTCTCAAAATAGATTAGACACCGGCTGTTAGAGGATTGGAGAGGAACAAGTTGTGCACTTTTGTACACTTTTGGCTTCAAATGATATTGTAATTTAAGAAGAGTTTGACAAACAGTCGCTTAAATTTGAATTTGGTTTTTGTTAAATCAGTCGTTGATTTTTGCAAATTGAGTAAAGGCTAATTTGAGCGGCGAGTGCACCACAACTGATCCCTATGTCTCCTCAGACAGACAGACCTCCCGCTATGTTTGGTCACTTAATCATTAGAGATGAGCCCTCAGACCAGTGCCTGGATTTCTTCCTCAAAACAGACACATATTATGTTGAAACAAATGATCAAAAAAAAGTGAAAACGTCTCATATTTTGAATATATGTAAAAGCAGTGAAGACTTCATTGAAAAGATTTAAGCCGTCAATCAAAAGCAATTTCTCTAAAACTCAACTAACTTTTTGACAAAAGACCCAATAATTAGTAACAAAATATAGGATAAAATGTTTAACTTCTCTTTTAATAACTAATTGAGAGTAAAGAGAGAAAAATTGGTACTTTTAGTCACTAAAAATGTCATCAACTGAAGAGTAGGAATGAAAATTTCTTTGAAAGTTTCCAAAAATATTTCAATTTATTAGAATAACTAAAATAAAACTGTAAGAAAACTGTTAGGCATTCTTGATCACTTTTCATTTTTAAGTCAACTGATGGTAAGAAGTTATTTCAGAAAAAAATCATCAGATCTTAGATTAAGACAATATTCTTACTACTTTTTTTTAATCTATTATAAGAAACTCGAAGCTATAACT
This sequence comes from Euzetes globulus, assembly GCA_034695525.1. Taxonomy (NCBI): domain Eukaryota; kingdom Metazoa; phylum Arthropoda; class Arachnida; order Sarcoptiformes; family Euzetidae; genus Euzetes; species Euzetes globulus. The sequence goes on along the minus strand of JAQIWP010001104.1, from coordinate 9,912 downwards.
AATTTTTTGCATAATTTTATGAATTTTATCTTTATAAAGTTTTTGATTAGAAAAACAATTAGTTGGTTATTGTTTTTATTATAATTAGTGAATTTCTAAAATGATATTTATATTCAAACTATCTGCCTTGTTAAACTTTAATAATTTAAGAAATTATGAATGAGCGCGAATGGGTTTTTATGTATACTCTAGTTAATAATAATGTCTATTATTATTTAAAAAAGATGAACTAATAATAATTACATTAAAAAAATTTAATTTATCAAGGTTTGTTCGAACATTGTCTCCCTTTGTTAATCCCAGTGGTGTGCAAGGGTATTTTCCTGAAATATCACCCTAGTTCCTAGATTTGGCGATTTATCCCCTTAGGTTTGAAAAAATTGTCCCATAAAAACGTAACGAAACTACCCCATCATAAATTGTCATTTTTCACTACATTTACGAAGTATGTAGTATATAGTTTTGTCGTATTTAAGAACAAAATAGCTGAAAATAGGGGCTTCTGGTCCCCATTTCCGTCCGTATTTTTGAAATATCTCCCCTAGATTTTGATCTGAAAATGAATCAATGATTACCCCTATATCCCCCTGGTTCACTGACCTTGCACACCCCTTGGTTAATCATTACGTTAAACTCTTTCATAATTTATGTATTGTGCGGTGTTTGCCATCATGGGCTCAACTGGCTAAGATAAACTATTTTAAATGACCAATTAGGAAAAAATACATTTTATTTTTAATGATTTTCAACCTAGTTCAGTTTAACTTCGATAAAAACCTTAGAACAATCTTATAAGAAAATTCTTACTGCCTAAAATTGTAAATAAAATTTACAAAGTTCATTCAACATGCAACGCTCGTTCAAGCAACATTAGGCACATAAATTACAGATAAATTGATTATTTTTTATGGAAATTATTTAAATGTAACTTTGATTATTTTAGACTTTAAATGGGTATGAAGGGTGAAGTTTCATTTAAAATCGAGGTGAAATTTCTAGAGTAAGTAAAACGATTCTCTAAATTTCACGTAAAGTTTCAAGATTTTGTGAAATATTCGCATCACTTCTGTAGAGTAATCCTTGACTTCCTCTGAGAGTATCTGAGTTGTAACAGTTGTGCTCTCAGTCTGATTGTGTAGTCGTTAACATATAGCCTTGTTGAAAGTCACCCTATAATAGACTTTTGGACAGGAAAGGAAAGTCATTCAACAAACTTAACAAACTTTTGTAACTTTCATTCGTGTGATTAGCAGAGGAAAAAATGATTTGTTATGCTGTGCACATAATGTGCACATCGAGTGCATCAATGAGTGCTTTGACGACAATTTTAAACCAATTTAGAAAATGTGTTGGAAGTGAATGATAGCTGTGTTTGAATTAACATTCAATTCAAACCATTTCTCGATATTATATTTTTTATCAAATTTTTATTAATATTTGAAAAGTTGACGTTTATTTCAAAAAGCAAGTGAAGAGTCGCGAGTAAATAGTTTTGGAGAGCTGTCGATCCACTGCAGAAGTGATTGAAGTGCAGAATTGATATGCGAGTCCTCCTCTTCGAGTCTCACTATTTAAGTATTGAAGTGCACAACAGCTCATTGATGTGCAAAACATACTTTTTTGGTGCTCTTCACACAAGACTTTTAAAATACTTTTCAATTTGGCGATAAAATGAAATGAAATACCTTGACAATTTCCATATAATTTTTGTTTTTCTCATTTAGAAATCTGACAAAACAGTAGAGACTGACAGATAGGAAGAGCAAAAAATCATATTTTCTTCTAATGATACACGAATTGCATTAACCAAATGCTATATATATGTATATATGAGGCAATCGTTAATGGATTTAGTGAACAGAATAAGAGACCAGACATTATTGCAAAGTAGAATTGAGACGAATTTATCATTTTTTGTGACCCCCTTATCAATCATTGGCAGTAATACTCCACCCAATGGTAAGCAATGATAACCAGCAAACGTTACATTCAATTTGGGCTTCAATTCGATAGCATTGAGTTGTAATTAACGCAATCACTCACGCGATCGCAAACTGTTTTAGGAGACTATTTATACAAATATTTAATAAACACTAATATTCTTATCAGTTGTAAAAAAAATTTCTAATACAACAAATCTTTGCTGGAATGCAGTCTCCAAATGACAACTGCCGTCACAATTACTCAGACCTGCAATTGTTTGGATCAATAAATAATTGTTCGCTCACTGTTTGACATTCAAATGTTCATTGATTATGGTCTTTAATTTGAGAAAATAAATAAATAAATTGAATGAATTTGCTATTAATTGTATCTAAAGAATGATAATTCATTCTGAAATTCCTGTCTCACTATCAGTGCATTTTCAATAATAAAATGGATTCTTAGGTGTGATTGCAAGTGATATCACGCGAATTGAATTAATCTCTCAAATGTTTCTCACTTTAATAAATGGTCGATAATATAATGCATTTTATCCTGCAATTCATGTCTGAGCCCAAAAAGTGACGATAAAAATAAAGAACCATTTGATAAATTTCTTTTAAATTCAATCTAAAAATGAATTAATGATCGAAAAACAAGAACTTCATAAAAGTTTAAGTAAATTTTGAATATTAAATAAAAAAGATTATCTGATTTATTTGAATGGAGAGACAGGTCACGAATGGATAAAAATCAAAACAATTGTTACATAATATTTGAGTCAAAATCCGTTTACAGATTCAGTGAATCAAACGTTTTGAGAGCATATTATCGAAAACCTTCTGATTTGAATCAAATTTATACTAAATTCATATTTTTTTCCAAATTTAGATGTGTCATATCATTTGATCTCGAATATTATAACTCGGTCATTCGAATTATTTTTCTAATCTATTGTTGATGAGTTAAATGAGTCCTTTTAGACCATTCAGTTTTTTTTATTCATTTTAATAATAAAAGAAATTTGGAATTTGTTGAGCTTTAATATATTTCAACAGGATCTTCCTTTGCATATACCGTGCATACGAAGTTTACAGGGCTTTACACTTTACATGTACTAGAATTTGAACTTGAATCACCAAGCTAATATTCAACAAAAATAAATTATTTCTTCCCTATTTCAACTATCAAATATTCAAAAATAAAATGCATCCCAAAAGTTATTTCTGGGTTCATAATTTTTTACAAATTTTTACCTTTTTAAGATTTTTTAACCTATGGGAACTCCCATAGTAAAATTATATGGCTTTTTGGTAAGTTGTCTAAAACCAAAACAGTCACCTGTGCTTTACAAAATGGTCAATTTCCCTTATACCGGCATGCCGAACTATGTGAGGTAATACGGTAATATTGGAAAGACACTATATTATAAATGCACTCTAGGCACATCAATGAAGCCACTACTGGACCATAAACATGTGTGGGATCATTCTGTTTATAAGTAGTTTACTTCCATTTATAATACATTTTTGCTCTAGAAATGGACAGGAAATTTGTACCGAAGCTAAGTTAAGTATTGTTGGATAACTCGTTAAATAAATTGGACATTATTTTCGTCATCACATCATTGAATTTATATTTTGATGATAAATGTTGAAGATAATTTCTTTTTTGGAAAATGATTTATAATTTAAATCACGAATTTGAGCGTTAAGTAAATGTTTAATTAAGTAAAATTTTCAGTTATTCTGTTTAATTAAGCATAATTAGGCGATAAATTCATGACGACCAAGGGGAAATCAGTTTTAGTATTAGAAAAATTATGAATTATTCATTCGTTTTGCAATTCATGCCTAAACTATGTAATCTATCGGAAAATATAACATTAAATTTATTTAAATGTCAATAAAAAATTAGAAATTTGTGAGAATATAAAATAAAATGACATTATTTAAGATGAATCGCAAATTAAATAAGTTATTCGATAAATCATCATTGCTTATTATTTATTGTTTTTAGTTTATCCATCCTTTTTTCACTTGGTTTGCGAACATTGGTTTTGTCTTTTTCCTTGAAATCATATTAGAGATAATAGAAAATGCCGACCGGAATATGACCAAGATATGCATAATAGCTATCAAATAAGTGTAGGCGAGGTGAAATATTAGCTTTTCAAAGTCAGCATTTTACTAGAATTACAATAACTTTTTATTCAATTAGTTAGGCAGGAGTTAAGAACTAAAAACTGATCTGGCTAAATGTTAAAAATGTTCATCCTTGATCATAACTGTAAAAGAGTCAAAAGCGAATCGAAAATCCATTACTCCATTGAATTCATTGAAAATTCTGTTTGTATTGAATCCTAAGTCAGCAGAAAACAAAACACGAGAACTGAATTGAATTTTGGTGTAAAACAAAAGACAAAATTTGAGGCCAAAAAACAAGTTTAATATCAGTTGCAACTGTTTTTGTAATATTAGTGATCAGAACACACAACTTATCGATGCATTATTGCCATACGGAAAGGTATCAATAGAGGAGTGGGTGATAAAGACCAGAACAATAGCCACAGCAATGGTTTAGATTTCCAAAAACCTAATCAAATATTCGCTGTTTTTCATTGATTTATTCGCTTCAATCAGAAGAGAGGATAATAATAATAATAATAATAAGATTCAGACGTCTATCAAATTGAAGGCAAAACAGATTAATACCTCAATTGATAATTGATTTGAGAGTTTTGTTTGTGTCGTAATATTTGATTAGTTGGTGAATGATCCTGCTCTGCTATAACTATGCTTTCGCTTGGATAACATTCACGGCATTAACAACCGAGTCCTTTGAGCGCATATTCGCACAGGACTTGTCTGGTGTTTCACTGTTTGCCTATCGCTGTTCGGATTCGATCTAAAATCTATTTGGATTCAGTGCTCGAGAGTCCACTTCTCCCTTGTTTTGCTTACAAATAAATCTGTGCAAATGTTTTTGTCAGTAAACTCTCAACAAATAAATTATTGAATTTCAGTGAACTTCTCCTCATTTGGGCATAAGTTGTGCCCAAAGATAAAACACATTCATTATATTATTATTATATAATCGAGAAATTAGATAAGTCTTTAGGTTTGACTCTTGAAATAAACTTCTAATCAGTGAGTTTCAGGTGTTTTTTGCTTTAAATAGAATGAAACGCTTAGATAGAGAGTAAAAAGTTACAAGTTTATTATCTTGTTTAGAAAAGATACTCTAAAGATTATCGAAATACATTTTCTACGAAAAACTTGTCCTCACTTAATTAGATATTATAGCAAATAGGGATTTGAAGGAAAAAGTACCCGAATTGCATTCAAACGGTAAATATTGAGCAAAATTTAATTTGATTTAATATAAACTTCAGTCTCACTTCCAAAGCTATTCAGATGTCAATCTTGAAGACGTGCTGTTGTTGTGTGACTATACGAAAGGGCAGTTTTGCTGTTGGCTTATTTACTCTGGTGAGTCTATTGCTATCCTACATTTCATTTCCGAGTTAATAAACTTCAATTCTAAATTAAAATTACATTTAAATGTAAAAATCAATAAAACAAATCAGTAAATAAATGTTGCATTTCAAGTAATTTTAATTCAAATTTACGAAACTTTACGATTTTTACTTAAAAATATACAAATGTAACAAATGCAACATAAATAAAATTTTAATTTTTAGCATGTCCAATATTCAAGCATATCAAAATTTTAAATTATAAAAATTGCGAAAAATGATACTTTTTTCCAAGATTAATCATAATTCCATCAGATTTTCCATAATGTTTTTATGAAGATAACCAAGAATAAGATTTCACTTATTTTGTGTCCCACATTTAATCATCCTACTCACCTAATTGTTGCAAGTGGAAAATTGAAATTTTTAAAAATATATATATTTAACTCAAACGGATTTTATAGTCATTGTATATCATTCGTTGCATAATTGTTTGTTTCAAAGTTACACAACATTTTTAATCATTTATCTCTCCATCAAATGAAAAGTGTAAGCTTTTGAAATTCAAGATGTTTTCGGGTAAAGTGTGAGTTTAGTATCAATAAGCTAACTTCAGTTTTTAACTCTGATAGGACTATCGAGCAGTTTTGAATAGAAACTCTGAGATTTGTGGCGTACTCTCCATTAACTTTAATGTCATATTGAAAATATTGTTCGTCAGAAGAAATTTAAATTTTTAAAATCGTCACCAATCAGGTGATGACAAAAATGGCAGTCTAGAAGGCCTAGAGGAGACATTTTATTCAAAATCTGCTGCAGGATGATATAGGTAGGATAGGAATCATCAACGGAAAGCTCAATCAAGGATTTCTCGATTATATTTTATGTGATTCTATAGCCAAGCTCATCTTTATTATATTCCTAAAATAGATTCAATAAACTGAGAATAAATGATAAAAACAATGAAAAATTAAAATTTTTGGTTATCGCAAAATTAGTAGAAAAAAGTGGAAGCATTGAATTTGTGCTCGGAGGCAAAGTATGTTTTAAGTAGTTTCTGATTGTCTCTTGTCTTCTGTCAAACAAAACTAATTCTTTTCCTTAAGAGACCAGGTTGCTCATTCATAAAATGTTGTGTCTTTTTGATTTGGAAATAGATTGTGAAAGGTTTCGCTTCCAGATGTTCTTTAAAATGAACATTAAATTATAAATTAAGAGATTATGAAAACTTAAATAACAAAGAAATCCAATTAAAAAAATTAATAAACTTATTGGAAAAAAGTTCATTGGATAGAAACTCGAATATATGGAAGAATTAATTTATGTTCATTGATAAACATTGCTATGATCATTAATTGGGCTTGGATGCACTTGATATTTTTAGCTTGATAGTGTGGAAATCAGTCGCATTAATGAAATATCTTTGGGTTAATTAAAATTTATTGATTGACTCAGTTTTGACAATAAATGAAATATAATTCATTGCTTTTGTGACTTACATGTGACTATTAAATATGATTATTTTTTTGTGGAATCGTATTGATTTTATTGACACTAATCAAAATTTAATTAAATCACAAAGAAGAGCTCAAATTTAAAGACAAAAAGGGATAGTTTTGATCTAACAACGCTCCTTACTAAGGAGCGTGCTATCAGTTTGGCTCTTGTTAGTTCAAAACTATACCTTTTTGTTTTTAAATTTTAGCTCTTCTTTGTGATTTAATTAAATTTTGAGTCCTTAGTGTCTTATCTACTTCTTGTAAAACTAATGCTAAAAATTGATTTTGAGTTTCAATTAAATTCCAATTGAAAAAAAACAATATAAATTAAAACCAACAGGTAAAAATTGATTTTCAGTGAAAGTATCGAAAAAAATCTGACAGACATACAAAAGTTCTAACATAAGCCTTCTCCTATTACTTAAGAGCAGGCATGTACAAGGGCGATTTATCCACCTTGGTTTGAAAAAATTGTCCCATAAAAGCAGTAGAGAAACTGAACCCCTCCAAAATTTCAAATGTTTAGTAATGGAGGCCAAAAAGTCGGCCATTTTGTCCCTTATTTTAAAAAATTTAGCATTGTAACTTGAATATTAGCTGAATTGTGACGCAATTAAGCTAATAAACGCTTTTAATTACCGGATTCCGCGTATTTAAGAATAAAATAGCGGATTCCGGCCGCCATTTTTGAAATACACCCCTCTATCCACCTAGGGTCACGAACCTTTCACATGTGTGCTTAAGAGCGTGCTAAAAAGATGACTCAATTGGTCTTTGACTAAAATATTTAAGGGTTGGGTTAACTCACATTTGTCTATCGTTTTCTGTTTTGCATAAAATGTGTCTGCATTTCATTCAGTTGTCGGTTATCTGGTGGTGACAGTCGGTCACGTTCTGTCTATTCATGTCTGCCATTAACTTGATTCTTTCCTTTATTAAAAATAAATCTGACAAAATTTCAAGTTTAAAAAAGAAAAATTATCTTATATTATTTAAATGAAGTTTTAGACCTTATATTTTTGCATAAAATTTTTGAATACCATAACAATATTTTAATAACAAAATATTTGCAGATTTTGTTATTCACTTAACTTCAACCAAAAGATTTTCTTCTTTGAAATTCATGAAAAGAGATTGAATTTTTATTTGCTTTTTCAATGCTTTTTGTACTCAATATTTTGTTTTGATTTAGTGGCTATTTTAGTCGATGAAAATTAATATACAATCAGGGTATTATTTGCTGTAGGTTACCTGTATTCACTTTAACAACACTGTTCATATTTAATAAATAATCAGTCTTTAATTAGATGATTTATTTATAGAGTATAAGACATTTTATCTGATTATTTAAACGCTGATAGCTTTGAGCTCATAAATAATTTATATATTGTGTGCTTTTGAAACAAAATGTGATGCTTTTAGACTTATTTTAAAGCCTGTTTTCAGTTTACTTGTTACTAAAGTTACTATTTTTTAAGTTTCTATTTTTTTATTTTAAAAAGTTATTGCAAATGTGAAAGAATTAAAAATTGTCGCCATTTCCGCACCAAAGTTTAGTAGACAATAATGATAACATTTGGACATTCCGATTAAATATTCCATCAGGATGAATGAGAACTAAGCAAAATGTTTTAACCTTGACAAAAATGAATAATGTTCTAATTTTAGGCTCTATATTTTTAACTACATTTACAAAGTATGTAGTATATAGTTTTGTCGTTTTACATGTTAAGTCTATGGGGAGAGTACCCTATGTTAAGTCCTTGGAGAGAGTACTCATGTTAAGTCTATGGGGAGAGTACTCTATGTTAAGTCTTTGGGGAAAATTCCCATGTTAAACCTAAGGAAGTGGCAAATTTAGCTCTGAGATATCCCATGTTAAGTCTATTGGAAGGGCTAATGCTAGATCTATGAAAAAAGGTAAGAGGCTGTTTATTGGTTAATTTAGTTTAGGTTAAGATAGGTTAGTTAAAAGGTGTAAATGTAGTGTGGATTAGGTTTGAGGCAAACCTTTGTTTAATGTTGAAGTTGAACTTGCTATTTAAGTAAGAATATTTTAAGAATTCCGTGACTATTGACAATTGTGTTGACATGTTATTGATTTTTCCATCAAAGACTTAACAGTCGGCTCAATAGGAAAAGTGTTGGATGTATAGTAAGTTACGAAGATTTGACCGCCTCAGATTTATCAAGCATTTACTTTTAAAGAAGATAGGCCAATTTTTATCGGATTATGAGCATGTTAAAGTACCTAGATTATTGTCTGAAATTCGAAAAAGAAGAATGAAAATATCGTGAAAGAAAAGATTTAAACCAGAGATGGCCAATAGGGGCTGTATTTGATTTACCCCCTATAAACTACAAATACCGCATACATCCCCCACCCGAGACTCCGGCGAGCGAAGCAAGTGGCCATATTTTGAACAAATTTTAGGATTTTTTGGTAATGTCAGCCAAAAACAGACATTTTTGCAAATGGAGGCCGGAAAATCCGCCATTATGTTCTTTATTTGAAGGAATTAAGCCTTTATGCTTACAGAATAGCCATGTTATAGCCTTATTAGGCTAATTTAAGCTTAAAAAACCGGAAATAAACCTATTTTAAAAGGAAATGGCCGTTTCCGGCGCTACTTCCGTTCGGTATTTTACCCTACCCCATTCCCCCCAGGACTTTTGGCCAAATACCCCTCTCCCCATACCCTCTTAAAAAATTTCATTTGCCATCTCTGATTTAAACCTGAGTTAATATTTTGAGAGATTTTAGAACTTTAAATAAATTAGAATAAGCATAGACGCGCACAGAGCCTTTTGAGAGCCTTTTGAAAGAGCATTATTGCAGTGCAAAAGTCTTGACACATAGAATATTCACACATTGCGTATCAAACAATATGAGTAAGAGATTGTGCATGGTTCAAAAACCATCTATTCAAGAAAGCTAACCAGTGGGCATTTGCTTGAAAGAAAAGTAACAGTATGTTTGTTTGAATAGTATTGGGTTTAAAGCTTATCTAG
>JAQIWP010001103.1:0-17309 GCA_034695525.1 Euzetes globulus | reverse complement strand
ATCTAAGGACTTTGAAACTGAAAGTTCACGGCTTTTGTTAAATTTCAAGCCCTGGTATCTGAAACTAATTTTATTTAAAGATCTGCGATAAGACATACATTTTCTCACATCAAAAAATGATATAAATTGTTGTCAAATCAAAATGACTTTGAAGTGCATTTCATTGGTTTTTATAAATTATTATTCATTTTCACCTCTCGCTTAATTTAAATACAATCCGGGTATTTGTGAAATAGTATTAAAGACAAATCCTAATATACTGATAAACATTTGAGCCAAAAATAGGTCGATAATAAAGATTCATAAATGAAATCTATTCATAAGATTTAAATGATTGATAACTCACATCGAAAGTCAGGAAATTGGCTGAAATGTCAGATCGAAGAGCAATAAAACTGAAAATATTTACTACAAAACAGATATTCTGATAACAAAACAGATATTTGTGTTTGATGTCAAACTCTTGTTTAGAGTAAGTGTTGGAAAATCAATTAATTTGTTAAACATTCATCTATTTTCTTAGACTTCTATTATATAAAAATTCATGCAATTACTGGATTAGATTAGATGTGATTCCTATTTCAGACTATAAAATGCTGAATGAGAGTCATTTCTTGAGTCATTTGTCTTAAAACACTTCCCTTTAAGATTTGAAACCAAAATATAATTTAATAATGAGTTCAAAACTAATTTTATTTGTCGTTTTGTTCGGAATAGCCTTCGCTGGTGTTGTCAAACGAGAGACTGAGTCCAGTACTCCGACTACTACTCAAACAAGTGAAGCACCCACTCAAGCCTCGACCACAACACAGACGCCTACACCAGTAGCCACTATGGAAGAGGTAACTTCTGAAGTTGCAACTACTGCCGCAAACAGTCAGATGAGCCATATAGATATAAATACGGTTTCTTGTGAACAGGTCACTACTCTGGTCAACGCTACAAAAGCATCCATAGGTAACTTTAGTTTTAGCTCAAAATGAGTGATAATTTTTATATTCAATTCTTTTACTCTTAAGCTTCAGATGAGCCACAGGCAGATCAGGCACAGGAAGCAGAACCGGATCGATCCCAAAATGAAATCAGGTCAGATTCAGATGCAAATAAAGCTCCGATATCTGTTACAACTGAATCAGCCACGACTACAGCCGAGACAACTGTACAGACCACCGAATCTGAGATGCCATTGGCTCCCAATTCAACTTCAAGCGCTCCAACCACCACAACCGGAGTTGATATCCAACCATCGACTGAAACACTTACAACAACTGCATAAATAGAATAGTTGCCTTTCTTATTATCCAAAGACTATATGCAAGTTAATATTATTTTTAAAACATTTTTTCAGATTCATCTTGTAGTCATATTCAAGTCATTGACTTTTCATAGAATATATATTTTTTATGAACAAATTTCTAATTATTCCTAGAATAATTGAAATTTTCGTCAATTTCTATGAAATTGAAGCATAATCTCAATGTTAGGCAACTCATGAAGAATACAAAATTAAATCAGTATTTGATTTTCATTTTCAAACCAATTCTGTATCCATAGGAACGAAATTTCATTAAAATAATAGACTCTTAGAATTGTAATTTTTACTAGAATTGAAATCTTTAACATATTCATTATCAAGGTTTCAAATCTTTATTATAAAGTGATCAATGAATGGAAACAATTGATTGAATTCCAATTCATTTAAAATTCGAGTCATTCATCAGAAGAAATGCTGACATATTATCTTTAAATAGCTATTTAATAAAAATTTATGGCTAGTAATGGATATAAACAATTGAAAAGATAATTGATTAATATAATCGAAAAGCTATCTTCACATTTTCTAAGTGTGTTTTCACATCACTTGTACACAATTAGCATTGAAATTGCATTCAATTCAACTTCAATTATTCAAGGTAAACACGTTCTGCGCAAGAAATCTCAAACTTGAAGAAGAAGTGGCGAATTATATATTAAGGTAAACGTCCAAAATATTTAATCTAATAAAGTGTTTCACTTTTTTTGCTCGCTATTCGTGAGCACTGAACTGATGGTGCGTTTACACAAAACCCCTGTAGTTTGAAAGACACAGTTGATTGGCATTAATCAAAGTTTCCTACTATTATCGAGACATTGAATTCAAAGCTCGAAACAATTTTTCTTTGAAAAATAATTAGTAATTTGATTGAAATATAATTTTAAAGCAAATTATTTATATAAAAAAATAACATTAAAGTTTTGACTATTTTGTGAGCAGAAGTTTGTCTTTATTGAAGAAATGTCACAATCAGTGAAACAATTAGTTGACTCAAAACAATTTCCAAGAATAATTTTGAAATGGATCATAATTTTTTGTGGTCTGGCAGTACTTGTGCTTAATATTGTGAACCTGGGTGAAGGAATGGATTCTATTATCAGAAACGAACGATTCGACAGAAATCCAGATAATGTACTGATCTATCGTTTGGCTAAAACTCTATTTGTCGTGTTTCTGATACTTATCAATACAGTGCTGGTACTAGGAATGGTCGGCGCCCGCAATAAGAACTTCTGGATGTCTACAATATTCACATCAATTCTGTCTCTCTTACTATTGCTTCATATTCTGGGCTTTATTTTCAATATCAAAATACAAATAACGGATAAATTGATTTGGAATTTGTTTGAAAGCGAATACTATTTCGTTTGGTTCCTAATATTTCACTGCTTTTTCACAATTGTTGCGATTGTTCACAATTTCATTCTCTGGCAAGAAATGAAGAAAATCAAACTCAAGCTCATTCTCAACCAACAGGCCGGTTCAGCTTAAATTAATTAACCAACAGTAATTCTTAGAAGTAATGCCCTTCCAAATGGTAACATCTCTTTTGGCCAAATCCCATTTGACAGAAAATTTATGTACCGCTTTGCCGAAAAAATACCTGTCCCATTTGGCCGAAGAAATTTATGCCATTTGCCGAATAATATTTAAATGTACCGAATGGCCAAAAAAATAGAATTAGAGGGTCGCTACACAATCCCAAAATGAATTACTTAGAAATGGAATTAAAAATTAAAAATTATTCTCTTCTGCATTACTTATATATTGTTTTTCGATTAACTGGTATTCGGCCAAACGGGGTGTAACCGTTCCAAATTCGGTATATTTTTTTTTTGCATTACTGGGCAATACATCAAAGAAATTTATCAAAATAATTTGGTTTAAAGTCAAATTCAGTGAAAATTTCAAATGTATATCAGAATAAATCAAGTAAATTCTAAGTTGATTGAATTTTATCATTAAATTTAAAACCATTCAAGTATTACAAAAGAATTGATGGACCAAACAGTGTTCTAACTGGAAGACTGGGATATGTGTCCACATCAGTGTCTTAATACCTCTTTATCTGTCATTTATATTCTTCTCACATCGAGTCGTGAGTCTAAGAGATTTTATTTCGTTTTCCGATAATTCATGAATTATAACAACTTTTTTTTAAACAACTTCTTATATAAACTTCTTAAATGTATTGAATAAAATATCAGATTTTCTTCAAATGTCATTCAAATCATATCTGGCTTTTGATCTGAATTTTAATCACAAGTTCGAAGAAAAACATTAATTAATCATAAATTAAGATTCTAATGGATTTTAATGGATTTTGAGATCAATTTTAACAATTCAGAAATAAGATTATCAAAATAAATTTATTTAAATAATGACCAAATTGAAATAATTGCTCTAGTTTATATTAAATAATATTCTATTATGTAATAGATTAATAATTATCAATAAATATATAAGTAGGTTGGTCAGGGATGCACAAGAAGGGAGGCTCAAAACCACATTGTTGAAAAAATGCGACTTACCCACTTTTAGAATTTATTTGAAAATAGCGACTGCGGTAAATAGAGTACCATTTTGTTAGCCATGTCGGCTTAATTTTTATAATTTTTTTTACTATAAATGAAAATTTTTTTAAAGACTCATTTAATGTATAGTATGATTGGAAAGTTTGTTAACAGAGAGATGTTATACAAAAATGAATTTCAGGCGCGAGTCTTACGATTTAACCGAATTCACAACAGAATAGTGTTCCTCAAAGGTTTCGGTCATTTTAATTAAATTTAGTATAACTATGAAAGCCTTTGACAAACACTATTCTGTTGTGAATTCGGTTAAATTGTGTGACTCGCGACTGAAATTAGTCGAAATCGAGTCTTAACTGCAATCGACTTCAGAATGCATTTTTCCACCTCCATTCAAAATGATAACAATTATCATGACTGTCTCATCAACTTCTTGCTTTTTTTTTGTTCAAGTGGCAGAGGGTTTTCGAAAAATTGTAATAACGTGGTAAAAGAAAGGTTTAAACTATAGTTTACTAGATTTTACATGGTTAATCTCAATAAAATTTGATTCAGAGAAAATAACCAAAAATTTATGATACGTTAATTAAACGCATTTGTAAGAAGTTGAAGGTGGTAAATAAAATGAATACCAAGATGAGGAACAACGACTAAGCCAAGCTTTAAAGATCAAGTCTCAATTGTTGAATATCTTTAATTCAATCTTTAATAAAACTTTATTTAAATATAAATAAATCAAAACTTAGTTTTAATTTAATATTAAAATATTTCAAAAATTGATAAGAATTTGAAAATTAATTTTAATCAGAAGTTGGAATCATTGGATTGAATTCCAAGTAATTAATGAAACAAAACTACGATTCGACAATAGATGAAATTGATATAAAATGTCCATCAAAACTAATCTCGTAATCAAGATATTCATTGAATCAAAAATTTGACGAAAATATTTTGACACCAAATTTCCAAATGAAATATTATCTGAATTTTTGGTTTAAATCAGTCGATAAGTCATTGAATCGCAGAATCAAATGTCGACCGAAAACACAAATTTCTGATCAGTTGACAACAAGACTAGCTGTGAGTTTCTGCCAACACATCGGCCGTCCAATTGACAGATTACATCCGTCCGAGCAGTCCTGCACTTGTCTTGGCTCGGCCCCGACCCGATCGCACTGGTAGATAATATTTGCTTTACAACTGTCCAACTGATTGCCACATTGACGACCAGTTTTTGTGCACCAACAGCCCTCACTTTCAATTACCAGTGCTGTCAATACAGTCAAACAGATTATATAACACTTGATTTCAAATGCAAACATTGCTTTTAAGGTTACAATTGTTTTCATTCAACAAAATATCAAAACAACTAAAATCAAAATTTCATTGCATTTGAATTTATATTAAAAATTGAAACTCAATTCTAAACAAAAGTTTCGAAAAAAGCAGAAATTCTTGACATAAATAACCGGAGTTTTGTTTTTTAAATATTTAATGTAACATTTGAATAATTTTTTCTCAATCATTCTCTAATTGGGAATGCATTTCATGAATATCCTCGAGCAAGAGTCGGTCAAAATTGACCAAGGGGGTTCTAAGCTCATAATTATTACCAAATATTTCCTCATCAGAATATTTTGTTTAGGTTTCAGTGTCTTTGATTTGGAAAACTATTTAGATAGAACAAATGTACCTTCAAACATCTTTGTTATATGACAGACTATTAAAAAGCCAAAGACATCCTTGCTTATTATGATTCTGAAGAGTAATGTAATAATATCTTATCAAATAAGTTCAATAGCTTTCATTATTTTTTAATGAATTCTTTGACTCAATAACTTTGATAAAATGTTTCAAATATTTAACCACTTTTTTAAAATGAGCTAAATTCATCAAGTTAACTTATCAAGCAAAAGAATCAGTTAAAACTATAAAATCAGACTAAAACTTAGAGCATATATATTTGCCACAACAGTGATAAAAATTTTCTAAATGATTAAATTATCCTGGTCAAAGTCCTAAGTCTGAACAAAAATCCGTTCAAAGTTAAATGGCAGAAAGTTTAATTTAATTGAAAAATATTCATACTAATTTATGCATGTTCAAATAAAAAAAACAAAGACATCATCAATCAAAATAAGAAAGTAGTTTTGAAAAATAATTTACTGGAAATTATTTAAATTGAATAATCAAACGACGATTTATTTGATTCAATTAATTCTAATCGAGTTAGCCTTGAAATAGACGAATAGCGAGCTCCGTTTCAAACAAATACTAGTTGAGAAATAGTTGCGTAAACAGCGTAAAGTTGTCTCCCTATCATTCTGTTTGTAAATTGTAAACCACTTTTTGTTTGGGCTGATTCTGTGGCCATGAATTCATATCACAAACGGCTTTTGGTGTCACCGTTTTCGGTGATATACAAACAGTCTTCCAGTAGTTTATCACAAAACAGATTCCTCGCCTCAAAACGATTAATCAATCTTTTTAAAAGTCACACTCATTTACGACTTAATTTAGAAGAACATAATTGAAATCGTAGAAGAAATTGAAAGTTTGAATAAAGTACTAAAAAAATTTCTTTCAACTTTTGTTTTTGTTTTTTGTTTTTGTGTGGTTCTATTTCTTTGAAACTATGACAAAGTCGGGCAACCCTTTCCTTACATTCCTATCCATATATTATTACTGGATAATAGGAATCGTAATGTTTTTTGTGCCAAAAAGTTTGCGATTTAAGTCAGTCAAAGATGAATTAGTTTTGATTACAGGCGGAGGCAGTGGTTTGGGTCGAATTCTGGCCATACGTTTCGCCAAATTAGGCGCTCATATAATCGTTTGGGATATAAATAAATCGGGTTTAGAAGAGACCATTCGACTCGTAAAAGATGCAAATCCTTCGGTCAAATGCAAGTCATTTGTTTGTGACATATCAAACAAACAAGCAGTTTATGAAACGGCCGACAAAATTAAACATGAATTGGGTTCGGTTACCATTTTGGTCAATAACGCCGGTGTTGTCAGTGGTAAGAGTCTGATGGACATTCCCGACGACAAGATTCTACAAACATTTAATGTGAACGCAATCAGCCATTTCTGGACAGTAAAGGCCTTTCTGCCCGATATGATGGCTAAAAATAAGGGTCATCTCGTATCGATCGCTTCGGTGGCCGGCCAGGTAGGCACCTGTCAACTGACCGATTACTGTGCCTCAAAGTATGCCTGTGTTGGCTTTGAGGAGTCTCTAAGAATGGAGCTACTAAACGCCGGCCTCACAGAAATCAAGTCGACCATTGCACTGCCTTATTTCATGAATACAGGAATGTTTAACGGGTTTAAGTCACCGATTCTGCCGGCCCTCGAACCTGAAGACGTTGCCAATGAGATAATGTCCGCCATACTAACCAATGCCGAATCAGTAGTCGTTCCCAAAATTTGTTACGTTCTGAACACTTTGAAGACTTTGCTTCCCATTAAGGCCTACTATCAAATGTATCAACTTATGGGAGGCTTTCAAGTGATGGAGGACTTCGTTGGACGGCAACCAATCAATCAGAATAATAATAACAACAATAATAATAATCGGAAAATTAAATGATTTCATTTAATTGCAAACAAGTTATGGTCAGCATTTCCGTTTTCCTCTCTACCCTCTCTGCCCTCTCTGCCCTCTCTGCCCTCTTTGCCCTCTCTGCCCTCTCTGCCCTCTCTGCCCTCTCTGCCCTCTCTGCCCTCTCTGCCCTCTCTACCTTTAATGAATTTAAATGTATTTCTTGAGTGTTTTGTAATTCAAAGCCTTAATTGTGTTTTGACTGAATTTCTGAATAATCAACTTTTTATGATGTTTTAAGGGTAATTTAATTTAATACCAATTTTGTAATAACGAAAATAAACGTTTTTTAAAAAAATGTGTTTATTTTTCATCTAATTTAATCTTTGTCAATGGAAAAAAGGAAATAATATATTCAACTTAAATAGTTTTCCTCGAAAATATTTCACCAGTTATCACAAATTAAATGGCTAAAATAGCAAGATCAGGAAGAAAATCGGAAAAAGATATAAATAATGTACAATATTACCGTAAAAATAACCTGACATATAAAGTAAAATTTATTTTTAAAAATCTTAAAATTATTTTTGTTATTTTGATGTTTTGAAATAATGTCTATTTTTTATTGGTATGTAGCAGTAAATTTTGACAGTTTTATCCTTTTAAATGACAATTTATGCATGTTTCAATAATTTTAGCACTAATTGATATCTGTTTTGATTTGCAGTTATTAAAATGCTTTTATATTTTCTTGATACTTCTTCTTTAATTATGATTCTAAAACTGTTTCGAAGGTCTTTTTGTCTATTCTTGACATTCAATTGAATGAGTATTCGGAAAAAATATCAGAATGCACCTTGAAAACCTTAAACTAGATTAGAGGCGTCAAATATTTATCTAAAAAGTGAACTTTAAAATATTAATAATAACTCATTTATTATAAAAGCCAATAAACCTTGAAATGAGAGATTCCTCCGGTGTTTGCTTTTTATGTTTATCACAATTATTGCCAAAATCAGACAAAAGTCTATTCATCGCATTATTTAAAATTTATATTGAGGGTCATCTAAATTAAAACAAGTATTCAGCAAATGCTATAAAACTACGATAACGTCAAATGGATATATAATTTATTTAGATTAAATAAATCTATATCTCTTGCACCACTGTTAACAGCAAGTGTGACCACCTGTCCTTGTTGCTTGGCCAGTCATTGTCATTGATTTGAGGTTCGAGAGTCCAAGAGTTCTAAATTGTACCTACTTTGTCCTTGATTTAGAATTTAGAATTACAAAGATAATTAGCTAAAGCAAAGGAGGGCAAATCGTGTAATGGGGTTCAAAATATCTTAACTCATTTATTGTTGTTCACTAGATAAGCTTCAAACTCAAAACTATTCAAACAAACACTCTGTTACTTTTCTTTCAAGCAAATGCCCACTGGTTAGTTTCCTTGAATAGATCGTTTTTGAACCATGCAAAATCTCTTACTCATATCATTTGACACAATATATGTGAGTATTTTATAAATTAAATCTTTTGCACTGCAATAATGCTCTTTCAAAAGACACCCATTTGACACTTTGCCCTTCTACGAGCTAAAGAATAGTGAATTTGAGTATTAGCTAACACGAACAAGCTACTAGGAATTTGGACGAATAGACTGCCAACTGTAAAAAGCTTCCATATTCATTTAATTTCAAATGTTTTCCATTGATATCACATCGAAATAAAAATTTGTCCAGGAATGTCTTGAATTTAACCTTACTATCTCATTGATTTCCTCAAACAGAGGTGATCACACTATTAACAACATTTAAAAGGTCCAGAGGTGGTGTTGGAAGGAGATATTTCTATAGTGAAACTGTATGCCCTGAAACTTTATTATCCTAAAAAATCATAATAACGATGAGTATTTTAAAATGTTGCTCAAATTTCCTGAATATTCAAATTCGTAAAATGATCTTCAAATAAACGTAGTTAAAAAAATCCTTTTTTGTTGAAGAAATTTTACGAAATTGGAATATTCAAGAAATTTGAGCAAAATTTAAATAAAATTTACGTTACGTTTGAATAAATCACATTTCAATAGATAACTATAATTTGCCTACGAATAGTAAAATTAAATTTTCCTTAATTCAAATAATTAGGCTGGATTAAATGATCGGCATTTCAAATAAATTCCATTTTTCGACCCATTTATCAATCTTTGAGAAAAATTAGTCGACTTTTGATTTATAAATTGTTTTGTAGAATATAATGATTATTGGCTTTTGACTCAATAAATGTTAGTCTAAATTCAAATTATTATCGATTGAATAAATGATGAAAAATAACACGAAATTTTAGGTCAAATTATGCTTAAAATATGTTCAATTGGATAAATTATTGTTTATTTATTTGAAAATCGACTATTACTTTTAACTAGATCAAATATCAATATGATTTTATTAAACATACTTGACAACTTATTTCAGTCTTTTTTTGTTAATTTTTTGAGTCAAAGATAAATTCACTTATTTTAATTGCATAATAAAACTATCCATAAGAGCTCTAATGCACACGATAATTTTAAAAAGTATTTTTATGCTTGGTTATATGAAATAACTGACCTGCTTTGATAATTATTTGTCAATTGTTGTGGCTTGAGCATCAGGATAAATCTAGTTGACATCATTAGTCATGGTTTTAAATAAGATTTTATTTGTTTCTTTAATTAATTATTAAAATTCATTGAAACTGAGAATAAAATGACATAAAATAAAAATAAAAACAGAATTTGAATGTCATTTGATTAAAATAAATGTCTGAAACGACTAAATCGTTTGGCAATAATTGAACGGATCGGTGAAAATGAGAGATCAAATGTCCTCTAAAATACTAAACTTGCTGTGAAAGCGGTGGTAATCATTGGGATAACGAAGAACTGATCAAAGAACTGATTTTGTCCAGAATTTTGATTGAGTCGATGATTGTTTAGAAAGTTGTGGAGAAGTGTTTCATTGCATCTCTTTTTGCAGTTATCACACGAACACTTGTTTTCGTTGGGCGGGGCCTCATCGCACTGGTAGACATCGCTGGACATTGGCTTAAAACTTTGACCCATAATAGTGAAGAGTTGGTTACCAGTGATGACTGGCCTTATAACTAATGGCATTTGCGATATGGAGCCCAGTGTTGTCAGAAACTTGTTAACGTCACAGCCGTCCCGTTTATGGCCACCGCATATGAAGTCCTGGTCCATGAGGTAAGCGCCAAATATCTTGACGTCATAACAAGACTCGTAGAAGGTTTGGGCGAATTTTTGGGACACCACATATGACACGTTGACCACTGAGTTCTGCACTTTCTTCTCAATGTTTACGATTTCGTTCTGATTCGGTAAACAAAACAGATTACAGAAGTACTTCTTCGCGTTGACTGTACACGAAGGACACGACCGACGGATTATGTCCACCTGGTTGATCAACCGAGACAACGAGTCCTCCTGTTCTGCTGAACAGCATATTTTGTGAACCAATTCACCTGACCATTCAAAAATTAAACAACATTAGAATTTTTAAATCTAAATTATTTACTAGAGCCTAATATTAGAATTAAATTAGGTTCTATTAATTATATAGCTGATAATACTGGTATTTCAAACTTGGTGCAATAATAAAAGAATTACTATTAGTCCGCCATCTATTACTTCCTATTCATAGCTTATTTAAAATCATTTAGTTGTTTTATGTCAGTAATTAAATTAATAATGAAAAAGAATCTATGAAAGTGAGTTAAAATATAAATATGAATCAACACAACAATCTAAAACTAAATCAATTTGATTAAAATTAAAATTTACATAATCTATTGAAGTCTTTCAGTTTATAAACTCCAAGATCAATTAGATCATTGCCAAAACAACTTGCAATACAATGAAACTAAAACTTGAGTTAAAATGTAATAAATTTCAGTGACAAATTTATCTGGCTAAATATATATAATTGTAAAGCTCAGCCAGCAACTATCCTAAAATTCATATTTTTGATCAGCTTACATTCGACAAGTTGTAAGAGTAGATTCTAAATGAAAATATTCAACATAACATTTAAAGAGAGTAAATAACAAATTTATTAAGAAAATCAACTATTCTTTAGCCCAAATGTCAGACTCCAAGTTATGCTATAATTTTGATAAAGGGGTAATAAATATAGTTTGTAGTTTACTGTATTTTACAAGATTCTTTAATGAACTTCAAGTTATTCATTCACATTCACTGTTACTTTTGTATAGAACCAAAATAACCATTTTTACCTTCAGTAATTTTTTGAACTAATTATTGAACTGATTCTTGAAAAGGATTTCCTTACTCTCATAGGATTATTACATTGTATTTGCCTGGTTGAAGGTGAAATAGTTTCACGTTATATTTCTACCATGATATATACCGGTCAGAATTTGTCAGGTTTAAACTAAAACAATTCTGCTGGTTAAAGTGGTGGTTGAGTGCTGGAACAGCTCATCGCTTCTTATTTGACACCGACGGAGGCCAAGGTTAGAGGACACAAAAGTGTATCACAAAAACTATTGCTTTATTGTAGGCATAAAAATACAAGTAAACGGTTTGAATGATTAAATATAAGTGCAAGAGAAAAGTGCTATGAAAAGCACAGTATTGAGTCGATAGTGAGGCATAAGAATGCATACAAAGGTTTTGTATAACCAAATTAGTCAAACATTGATTTGCAGAGATTTGTCATTAAAACAATGTGTAAGAAGAGAGGATTGTTTATAAAAACATTTGATTTGCAAGAGTGAAATACGATGGTCTCAATATATTGAGTTTTTGGCATTTTTGGTGGCATTAGTTTGAGCTCCGCTTTAGGCATTCAACTCATTGCTTTCCAAATGAAACTTAGTAAAACATTTGATAGCCTATCCCCTATTTAAACATGCAATGAAATGTTTGAATGAATGTTTTCACATCTTTCAACTATACAATAAACAAGTTTTTTTAATGAAGAAAAACGACCATTTCTATGATTAATTGGACGGCCAAGTTGTAAACCATTTGAAAATCGGGACAATTATTACTCTTTACTTTAGTTAAATACAAGAAAAAATCCATATAATTATTTTCAAAGCAATTTAAATATAGAATTCAAATAAATAATTGATCATAAAATAGTTTTCCTTGTTGCCATAATCTTCTTTTGAAGCTTGTAATGAGCTTACTTGAACTTTCAAACTAATCCTTAAAAAGTCCAATAAAGTAATGAATTTCTGAAAAGCTATTGATTGTCTTAATCTAATTTTTTTATGTCTTGAACTGAAAATCAAGAGTTGATTTCGAAATTGTCTGATTAGGCCATCAATTAATTCTCTATTTTATTGTTTTTATTTCTCTAAATGAACTTAAATGACATGCAATATATTTGAGCAATTTTTTATTTTATTTAACACTTTGAGGTCAAATTCAATATCCAATTCAACATCTTTTTCTGTGTTCAACTAAAATATCGATAAATCGGTTTTATTTCAATTTCTAAACCGGATCTTATTGAGGAATAAACTCAATCACACCATAAGGAATGCTATGAAAAGGGAATTCCATGCTATGAAAAAAAGATAAAGACCTAACTTATAATAGGTAAAAGTTTTCGAACAATTACTTGATTTGTGTATCAAATTCTTGGCTGACATTTGACACAGATTTCAGGCAACAATTATTAATCGAATGAAATGATTGATTGGTATTTCAATTCAAAGTTTACAATCAATATATCGATAATTTAAGCAAAACTTTCAATGAATCAAATCACTAAACAAATTAGGATTTCTGAGAACATGCAATTGACTTTTGAAAAGGCCTTTCATCGATAGAATTTGCGAATAAAACACCTGAAACAAACATTGACTTGAAATATCCAAGCTGTTTAGATTTGGCTACAAATTTTGAACATTGAAAAAACAAAATCAATTACATAAATCTTAAATATTTTCATCAAATCTCAAATTTATTTTTCAATTTTTAGGCATGATGATTTTTAAAGAATTTTTAGATCTACCCTTGATCATTTTGAAATAAATTAGATTGAAGGATAAAAATGGTAAAAAGTCGAATAATAACAAGTGTTATAACATCTGTTACTCAACATTTCAGCCCATATTTGTGACAATTAACTACATGTGAGCCAACATTAAGTCAAAATTAATTCATTGTTTTAAGTCATATGACGTCAATATTTTAATGAACCAAAATTTAATTGTAATTTCAGTCGTAAATAAATGTAAATTTGAGGCCATTTTATATTGACTGACAAACACAATATTGCTGTTCAATTGATCTAATGTCAGATCAATTGATTGCTATTTGATTGACAAATGAATTAATGGAAAAATTTTTGATATACAAAAACAAGTCATTTTTCAAATCAAAATTAATCAAATTTAAAATATTTGACAAATATCTAATCAAAATTATAAAATGGCCATGGGCGTTAATGAAACATTATCTCATATGATCTAGCAACTTTGTTTAATCTCAAATTTAACTATATAAATGTGATTTCCATTTGACAAACTCGCATATCTTAAATTTAAACCACAAATATCAAAATTGTCTTTATTCTAAGAAGAACCTATATCTTTGTAAATAGCTATTTATGTAGACAAGTTTATCAATTATAAATTAATCATTTAACTATTTCCTGTCGGCAATAAAGAGAATGTGCCTGCATCGATTTTACTTGTTTATGATATCGTATTTGCTTATCATAACTTTCTACAAAGTTTATAAAATAAATCAAGGCATATTTATTAGATTACTCTTGATCTAATTATTAGGAATTAACTAAATGATTTATAAATTTGCATTTCTAAAAACAGGATCAATTGATTACCCATTGTTTGGGAATAAATTACTCATTTAGGAAACTAAATTATAGGCAACCAAAAAGTGAACCAATTGTTAATTCAATTTCAAATTAAAGGGCTTTAAAAACTGTATTAAAATCAGTGTTGAATTGAATGTAAATACAGGTTAGAGACCAGAAACAAAAGTATTTTCCTCATTCTTGAGCATTGATTATGTAATAATCGAGGAAACACTAAAAGATAATTCAGTTTTGATATTTTGAGTCCATTTATTAAACATCACTTCTGGATATTGAGAGGCAAACCATAAAGAAAAGTGAAGTTTTCGCGCCTTTGCAAGTGTTTGTCGACCAGAAAACTTTAAAAGGAAATTTCAAAGATCAATAATTGAAGAGA
Organism: Euzetes globulus; assembly: GCA_034695525.1. NCBI lineage: Eukaryota > Metazoa > Arthropoda > Arachnida > Sarcoptiformes > Euzetidae > Euzetes > Euzetes globulus. Next base: position 2,663 of record JAQIWP010001103.1, on the reverse strand, counting down.
GTTATGAAATTCTTTCGCTCATAAGATATGAGTTATAAAAAAAATATTTCTTTTCACTTATGAGAAGAAGTCTTTCTACTTTTAGCTGAAAAGATGTAAACAGACAAACAGTTGATGCATTGCTTATCTAAAAATAACAACTAATTAAACATTGAAATTATCCAATCGTTTGACTTTTGGTTAAGAATTTCCTCGAAATCAGTCAAACTTTCGTCAGATGTTTAGAATAAATACGTCTAAAGAAAATCCATTCAAATGTATGATTAATCAAAAAAATTTGAATTCATACATCAATTCAGGAAGTTTTCCCAGTTTTCACTACTTTCTCTATATTTTAGACACAAAAAACTAAAAGGAGTTAAAGGCGTTAAAGAGTAATCAGAATGAAAACATAAAACAAACAGCTAAATAAAAAATTGATTGACCAAGAGGGAAATTTCAATTAGGCTAAATAAAAATAAGGATTTTCCAAATTAAATTAAGATTATCTTCAAATTAAATTTTTTTACAGCCATGTTTGATGTAATTAAAGCAAATATCTTGCCTGATCTTTTTCAAAAATAATAATAAATGTCAAAAGCGTTAAATAAACCTTTTTCGTCGAAGAAGTGCGGGCAGTGGTTCCACAGCAAGTCGTAAAAGTCATCGTCGGTGACATTTTCATAGGGCACGTGCACCTTATGACAGGGTGCGTTCTTATTGACCCCCTCCTTGTCCTTATTCTTACAGATCGAGTCCAATAGACAAGTCTTTTCTTCGTTGTTTTCATCGCTTATCACAAAAAACAAAGAAATTGTCACTAGAACTGTTATCAAAAATAGTTTTTCACTAATATTCAAATTATTTGACATTATTTTGGAGAAAGAGTCGAAAATAAAATAAAATTTAATTGAATTCTTTGTTAGGTTTCAACACATATTAAAGTTTGCATTTTTCAGACACAACTAAAAATGCAATTAAAATTTATTGCACTTTAGATGAGACACATAAGAGCCAGAAAATTATGGGACAATTTCGAGGAAATACTTCACACAAAAATCAAATAAAAGTCGAAGTGAACAGAAAAATATGTCTGGGGTTCGAAAAATTTATATTCAATACTTGTCTAATTGTGATTGCACTGTATTATGAGGTTTGTCATCATTGGCTCCGGACGAGCAGTGATGTCACTCATGAAAATGTAGTTCAAAAACATTAGAAAAACTCTGAATTTCTGCTATAAAACAATATTAAAAACACTTTTTATAAATATTTTAACACTGCAGAGGAAAAACAGTATGTGCTGCCAGTGCTCTGACTAAAATCAGCGCCGAAAACCAGTGCCTGAGTGTATAAGTAATGCCTTTTGGCGATAGCATAGCATTGGAAGAAAAGGAGAGACTAAATGACTGACTGACTGGTAGTTTACCTTCGAATTGATTATAACCTGAGTTCAGGTTTATATTCAATTTGAAAATAAAAGTGTATTTCGATTACTCTATTCAAGTGAACATTACTTTCCCACAGTTCTCATCGTATCATAAAATCAGTTTTCCTTAAAAGAATTCTCCTTGTTTAAATTTTAAATTTTTAAAAAACTCCGAACTTTCACTAATTCTGTGCAATGAGAGCAGAGTTATTAATGGGCGACAGATAATTATAAAACAGAAAAGTTTTTAAAACACTGTTAGGAATCACTTTCACCTCTAATACGAAATTAAATTAAGCTATTTGTGCCGGTATGTCATGCATATAAGCCAGTCCTGCCTGTACCGGGCTGTGCACCAGTAGAAAAACAACAACAAAGCTCTCTTTAGTGCAATTTTAGCGGAACAGAGATTTATTTCTTATTAGAAAAACTTCCGGATATTTAAAACCGTTATTTTTATTCGCAAACATTATTATTGTTATTATTGTGACTTTAAAATAGAAATGTTTTACTTTTAATTTCAATTATAATTTGAACCAATTATTCATAAATATTGAGAAGAGAGCAAAAAAAGTTCATTAAATATTCATTTCCTTAAATTGAAAACCATTCGTAAAAATTGTTTAAAAAAAGAAATAGAAAGTTAAGTATTTGTCAGTTTATCAATATCCAAGATCTTTAACGTAAAAAAGGTCATTATGATAAAATTTGTCATAAAAACTAAGATTTTTAAAACTGAGCAAGGTCGATTAAGTTTTTAAAATTGAAATGTTTAATGAAACATGCTTGCACATTTGACACAGTTTTTTTTAAATAATTCCTAAGAGAAAGTTTTGAACTAATAATATCGAAAATAAATTATTGAAATCATGAAAACATGAGATATTTGAGTGAATTATAAACTTGTTTTTTCCATTAATTCAACCTATCGAAGCAATTAATCGTGAGACACAGATGCAATTGATCTATCTTAAATGCAAGTACACATAAGTTGCAACACTCACTTGTTTTGTTTTTAATCAAGTCATCAGATGTTAAATAACTCTATTAATCAACTTTTTATTTACTCTTATCAAAGATAGTCTGGAATTTATGAAAAGGAATTTTATTCAAAGTTTATGCATAATTTAAAATTTTTTATCCAGATAACTCAATTTAATTTAAATTATCTGTAATTTAAAGCTTCTGATGCATCACATCCGCGACTGTTTGCCAGAACTCAAGACACGGGTCAATGTCATGATATCTCAGTTCC